>PVJC01052329.1:0-11185 GCA_004026665.1 Murina feae
TTATCAGGTTTTTCAAGAAGTTTCTAGAGACTGCTGATAAATTTAGTGAGAACCTTGAGCATATGAAAAAGAACCAGCTAGAAATCAAGCATACACTGACTGAAATAAAGAACAATATACAGAGATCCAACAGCAGATGAGAGGATCGCAAGAAGCAAGTCAAGGATGTGAAATATGAAGAAGCAAAACAAACCCAGCCAAAAAAGCCAAAACAAAAAAACAAACAAACAAACGAAAAATCAAAAAGTATGCAGATAGTGTAAGGAGTCTCTGGGACAACTTCAAGCGTACCAACATCAGAATTATAGGGGTACCAGAAGAAGAGAAAGAGCAAGACATTGAAAACCTATTTGAAGAAATAATGACAGAAAACTTCCCCCACCTGGTGAAAGAAATGGACTTCCAAGTCCAGGAAGCACAGAGAACTCCAAACAAAAGGAAATGAAGAAGGACCACACCAAGACACATCATTATTAAAATGCCAAGAGCAAAAGACAAGGAGAGAATCTTAAAAGCTGCAAGAGAAAAGCAGTTAGTTACCTACAAGGGGGCACCCATACGACTGTCAGCTGATTTCTCAACAGAAACTCTGCAGGCCGGAAGGGAGTGGCAAGAAATATTCAAAGTGATGAACAGCAAGAACCTACAACCAAAATTACTTTACCCTGCAAGGCTATCATTCAGAATTGAAGGTCAGATAAAGAGCTTCACAGACAAGAAAAAGCTAAAGGAGTTCATCACCACACAACCAGTATTATATGAAATGCTGAAAGGTATCCTTTGAGAAGAGGATGAAGAAAAAGTAAAGATAAAAATTATGAACAACAAGTACATATCTTTCAACAAGTGAACCTAAAAATCAAGTGAATAAAAAATCTGATGAACAGAATGAACTGGTGAATAGAATAGAATCAGAGGCATAGAAAGGGAGTGGACTGATAATTTTCGGGGGTAAAGGGTGTTGGGAGTGTGGGAAGAGAATGGACAATGATTGTACACCTATGGATGAGGACGGGGGGGGACAGAGGGTGGGGTGGGAACTGGGAGGAGGGGAGCTATGGGGGAAAATAGAGGAACAACTGTAATAATTTGAACAATAAAGATAAATTTAAAAAATCAATGACTATAAACAGAGCTTGGTATATATGAAGCATATGATGACTGCAAACAACAACAACAAAATCTATAGGTGATGTACAAGAAATAAAGAGAAAATAAT
This sequence comes from Murina feae, assembly GCA_004026665.1. NCBI lineage: Eukaryota > Metazoa > Chordata > Mammalia > Chiroptera > Vespertilionidae > Murina > Murina feae. Next base: position 1,220 of record PVJC01052329.1, read on the forward strand.
CCATGTCCAACACAATAGAAAGTCATTGACATAAAAGAGAAAAGAGCAAGAGAATAAGAAAATAGAATAACAAAAACAATCAATCAGAAAACAATGGAATGGCAATATCTACAGACCTATGAATAATTGCTTTAAATGTCAATGGACTAAATGCTCCAATCATAACACATAGGGTGTGCTCAATGGTTGAGCACTGACCCAGGAACCAAGATGTCACCAGTTCAATTCCTGGTCAGGACACATGCCCAGATTTCGGGCTTGATCCCCAATACAGAACATGCAGGATGCAACCTATTAATGATGTTTCTCTCTATATATATCCCTCTCCATTCTTCTCCCTTTAAAACAAACAAAGAAACAAAACAAAATAAGAAAACCCACCATACATAGGATGGTTGAAGGGATAAAAAAACAAGATCATTACATATGCTGCCCATAAGAGACCTATTTCAGATCAAAAGACACAGACTGAAAGTAAAAGGGTGGAAAAATATTTCATGCAAATGGAAGTGAAAAAAAAAACTGGGGTAGCAATCAGACAAAATAAACTTCAAAACAATGGCATAACAATAGACAAAGAAGAGCATTTCATAATGGTAAAGGGATCAATCCAACAAGAGGACATAACCCTTGTAAACATTTATATACCCAACAGAGGAGCATCTAAATATATAGCAAATATTTAATGATATAAAGTGAGAGATTGACAGTAATGTGGTAATAGTAGTGGACTTTAACTCTCCAATGATAAAAATGGATAGCTATTCCAGACAGGACATCATTTAAGTGGCCTTAAATGACACATCAGACAACACTGAATTAATTGACGTTTTTAGGATATTTCCAAGATCAGCAAGAATGTACTATCTTTTTAAGTGCACATGGAACATTTTCCAGGATAGACCACGTTAGGCCAGAAAAGAAGTCTTGATAAATTTAAGAAGATTGAAATCATATGAAGCACCTTCTGTGATCAAACAGTATGAAACTAGAAATCAATCACAAGAAGAAAACTAAAAAACACACATTTGCATAGAGGCTACTAAAAAATGTATAGGTTAACAATGAGACCAAGGAAGAAATCAAAAGATACCTTGAGACAAATGAAAATGAAAATACAATGACCCAAAAATCTATGGACACAGCCAAAGCAGTTCTCAAAGGGAAATTTATAGCAATACAGGTCTTCCTCCAGAAACAAGAAAACTCTCAAAACCCCCACAATCTAACTTTAGAGCTAAGGGAACTAGACAAAGAATAACAAATGAAGCTCAAAGTGAGTAGTAGGAAGGAAATAAAAATTAAAGCAGAAATAAATGTAATAGAGTCTAAAAAATGCAAAAGATCAATGAAACCAAGAGTTGATACTTTGAAAAGATAAAACTGATAAACCTTTAGCCAGACTCATCAAGAAAAAAAGAAGGCCCAAGTAAATCAGAAATAAAAAGAGAAGTGATAAAGGATTATAGGAAATACTATGATCAATTATAATAAATGGGACAACTTGGAAGAAATAGATAAATTCCTAGAGACAATGTAACAAGGCTGGATCAGGAAAAAACTGAAAATCTGAACAAATAGCTACTAAGGAATTCAAATCTGAACAACAAAAAACTCCCAGCAAACAAAAGTCCTGGACCAGATTGCTTCACTGGTAAAGTTCACCAAATACTCAAAGAAAAATTAATATCTATTCTTCTTAAACTATTCCAAAACATTGAAAAGGAGGAAAGGCTCCCAAACTCATTTCACAAGGCCAACATCACCCTTATACCAAAACCATACAAAGACACTACAAAAAATAAAATCATAGGCCAATATCCCTGATGAACATAGATGCAAAAATCCTCAACAATATATTAAAAAGATCATGCACAATAACCAAGTGGGATTTGTTTCTGGAATGTAAGGTTGGTTCAATATTTGCAAATCAATTAACATGATACACCATGTAAACAAAATTTAGGATAAACATCGTATGATCATATCAATAGAAGCAGAAAAAGCATTAGAAAATCCAACATCCATTTATAGTAAAAATTCCCAGCAAAGTGGGTATAGAGGGAACATAAGATAATAGTGGCCTTGTATGGCAAACCCATAGTCAACATTATATTCAACTATGAAACTAGAAATCAATCACAAGAAGAAAAGCTAAAAGGTTTTTTTTTTTTTTTTTTGTTTTTTTTTAAGATCAGGAATAAGGCAAGGATGTCCACTTTTACCACTTTTATTCAACATAGTATTGGAAGTCCTACTCACAGTGATTAGACAAGAAGAATAAATAAAAGGCATTCAAACTGGAAAGGAAGAATTAAAACTGTCATTTGCAGATGACATCATATATATAGAGAGAACCCTAAATTTCCACTAAAAATGATTAGAACTAATTATTGAATACAGTAAAGTAGCAGGATACAAAATTAATATTTAGAAATTGGTTGCATTTTTATACACCAAGAATGGACAATAGAGAAATTAAGAAAATAATCTCATTTACAGTTGCATTAAAAGGATAAAATAGCTAGGATTATATTTAACCAAGGAGGTAAAATACCTGTACTTGGAAAACTATAAAACACTGAAGAAGATACAAATAAATGAAAGGCTATACCACACTCATGAACAGGGAGAATTATCATTAACATGTCTATGTTACCCAAAGCAATCTACAGATTCAAGGCATGTCCTATCAAAATACCCATGGCATTTTTTTCACAGAACTAGAACAAATAATCTAATACCAACCAACACCAACTGTTGGTGAGGATGTGAAGAAAAGGGAACCCTTGTGCACTGTTGGTAAGATTGCAGATTGGTGTAGCCACTATGGAAAATACTATGGAGATCTCTCAAAAAAAAAATTAAAGATAGAACTATATGACCCAGCAGTTCCACTTGGATATTTATCTGAAGAAACCCAAAACACTAATTTGAAAACATATATGCACCCCTATGCTCATTGCAACATATTTACAATAGCTGAGATATGGAAGCAATCTAAGTGTCCATCAATAGACGAATGGATAAAGAAGAGGTGGTACATATATTCAATGGAATATTAGCCATAAAAATGAGTGAAATCTGGCCATTTGTGACAACATTACTGCTAAGTGAAATAAGGCAGACAAAGAAAGACAAATACCATATATTTCACTTACTAGTACAAATGGAATCTAAAAGGAACAAAAACAAATGAACAAACCTGAAACTCATAAACAGAACAAATTGATGATTACCAGATAGGAGGAATCTTGGGGAGATGACTAAAGAAGATGAGAGTCATGGGGTTGTAAAGTTCAACATAGTGAATATAGTCAATAATATTGTATTACCTGTGCATGGAGTGATCACTTCATAAATCGATATATTGTGGTCAACTGTAATTGAAAAATTTTTAAAAATCACGAAAAGTATATTCTCCAATCACAATGGAATAAAATTATCTTTTTAATTTGTAAATTGTGATATTATGTACCTGAGAAGGGTATAAGAGAACCCATATTTCAAGTACTCAGCATATGAACTAATAGTAATATAATAAATGTTTCCCCCCCCCCCTCCTTGCTGAAATGTGGTAAGTGATGGGTTAAAATTTTTAACACATGTTTAAGAAGGAAGTTAAGTTTTGAATTGGTAGTAGAGTATATAACTGACAGTGTCTCAGTAGTGAGTAAATCTATATTCCAACCCTGATGCATCAACTAAAGGCTTTTAAACTGTATTTGTAATAATGAACTGGAAAATTTAGAAATTATCCTGTTTATATAACACAATACAGCAAAATAAATGATTACTGATCCTACCTGTATTTTTCTTATCATAGACCATTAGTGTTCCTTAATATGTCCTATGTTCTTATTCACTTCACTCCAAACAGGCAAGATCAGGCCATATTTTCATAAGTTAATTTTTCTGATCAAGATGTAAGCTTGATTTTTGATGCTTTTGGACAGACCCTAGCTCAGATTGTCTATTGCTTCTTTCATGCAACAGAGTTGAGTAGTTGTGACAGAGTCCAAGTGGCCCATAAAGCCTAATATTCGTTGAACCATAATCCAAGAATTAAATAATCTTTGGGTGGGCCTACTAGGTGATATCCCCAAAAATACATATACCGTATTGTCCAGCGTATACAGCGATTTTTTAACCCAGGAAAATCTTCTCAAAAGTCGGGGGTTTTCTTATACACCCGGTCGTCTTATACGCCAGAAAATACGGTAATAATGATAGCATTTAACATTTTTCATGAAAATAAACACAATGTTAATTTTCTTTCAAATTCTATTGTGCAACTGGCAGATTGGTCATATATCCCCTAACTTATGTTTAGGGCTTTTAGGAATTAGAAATTGCATTTTTTTTTCTAATTTTATGAGAGTAGAGATTTTACAGTTCTCTAGAACTCGTCCCAACTTTTGCCTCATTGACCAAACTCAATAGGCAGGTGATTGCTAATTTACAGCTGCTGAGACTAATGTCAGGTTCCACAATTCTCTAGTTTAAATCAGAGATGTCTTGTTACTAATATACTAGTGGTACTTAAAGGGTGTGAAATGACTTGGTTTGGGACATTTTGCTGCTGCAACTTCATTTTCCCATCTTCATATCAACCACCCCCCATACCCACATCACAACAGTGCCTTCCAAACCAGCTTGTCTACTTTAACTTTTTACTGATTATATTTGTAAAGTAATAGTAAAAGAGAAAGAGGGTACAAATAGGGTAAAAGAGAAAGCTCCAATTTATATGCTCCTTTCAGAGGAGTGCTATACTCCAGATCTGCAGTCAAAAGCTCTGTCCCCTTGGACTAGCGATCTCATCACACCTGGTCCCTGGAAGACAATCAAGGTGCACTCTGCCCACGCCTTGTGCTCAGTTACACTCTGAACCTGCAGGAAACCTATGTGGAATAAAGCAATAAAGCAAGGGTTAGCTGGCTGGAAAAGTCTCTTCAGAAGTAAAAGACATGAGACTATAAATATAGAGTGATGTATGGAGATCAACAGTCTTTACAGGACTCTGATTACAGAAAAGGCAATGAAAAAGGCAGATTAATTGCTAGAATATATAACTCACTCTTTGACCTATCATTTAATTGAAGGAAAAAAACTGGGATGGCACTAAGTGTGAAGTATTTTGTAGATGGGGATTTTTAAACGAGAATTTTTAAACAATATTCACATGCATACTCACAATTTAAAAGCTGTCTTGTTTTCCCAGAGATATAACCTAACACTTTCAAACAACAGTTTTGGGGCCAAAGAACCGCTTGACTCTCCCAAGGGTAATAAATGATACATGTAATGGTGTCATCATAAGTGAGGGGTTGTTTTCCCTTTCATGGCTCTTTTCTGACTTACTAATCCCATCTAATAAAAGAGTAATATGCAAATTAGGCATCTCTCCATCACAAAGATGGCCGCCCCCATAGCCACAAGATGGTGGTGCTCAGTCTGGCTCAGCCCCACCACTGAAGTGGTCAGGCCTGTTAGCCAGGCAGGTGGCAGGAGAGAAGGGGGGCATGAGGCGTGGAACAGGATATCAAAGGGGGATGGGGGTCCCCTGCCCAGGCCAGAGGCTTTCATCAGAGGCCTAATGCATGGGCAAGGGCGGAGCCGGTGATCAGAGGGGTATGAGGGTGCTCTACCCAGGCATAAGGCTGGGCCAGAGATCTCAGGGGCCAGGGCTCCGCAAAGCCAGCAATCGGAGGGGCAGGGGAGGAGCCTGCAATTGCAGGGGTCTGGACTTTGGTGGAGCTGGCAAAGCAAGGGTCTGGGGGTCCCCTGCCCAGGCCTGTAGCCTTGACCAGAGGCTGCAGTGGGGCAGGGCAGAGCCCATGATCTCAGGGCCTGGGCAGGGGCAGAATTGGTGACTGGAGGGGCAGGGCCAGAACCTGTGATCAGAGGGGCCTGGAGGTCCCCTGAGGCCAGCAGCCTGGGCCAGAGGCTGCCAGTGGGGCAAGGGCAGAGCTGACGATGGCAGGGGGCAGGATCAGAGCAGGTAATCGCAGAGGCCTGGGCTCTGTGAAGCCGGTGATCAGAGGGGCTTCGGGGTCCCTTTCCCAGGCCTGCTTCCTCGGCCAGAGCTTACAGGCCTGGGTAAGGGAGGAACTAGGATTGGAGGGGCAGGGTTGGAGCCAGTGATCAGAGTGAACTATAGAGGAAATACCTTTTGTAACCGCTCATTGGCTAAGCTCCCTGTATGCCACTGGTAATATTCTTAGTAACTTGGGTAATAAGAATCCAAAAAGGCGATCTAGGGTTTTTCCACCATACTCCTGGAGAAAAAAATGAAGGCCCACTGCTGGAGGGCTAAGAAATTTCATATTCTGCCCTAGTGGTTTGGCTCTGTGCATAATGCCTCAGCCTGCTGGCTGCAGGGTCTGGGCTCAATCTGATCAAGGGCATGTACCTAGGTTGCAGGTTCCTCCCTGGCCAGGGCCCAGGTCAGGGCATATGCAGGAGGCAACCAATCAAAGTGTTCCTCTCACTTTGATGTTTCTGTTTTTCCCTTCTCTTCCACATTCTCTAAAAATCAATGGAAACATACTCTCAGTTGAGGATTTAAAAAAAAAGAAAGAAATATCATATCCTATGAAAGACACATCTTGAAAATGCCTAAAGAAAGTTGTCATTTCTTCATGGTGAAGGGACTGGAGTCCGTGTTGATGAAAACATCTTGGTGGCTGCAGTGACTGGCAGTGGCTGCAGCAGTGGGGTGATGTGGCTGGTGGCTTCCTCTGATTAGCCTGGTCACCTCCCACAAAGGGTGGCCAGACTGCGGCTTAGGCCCGCTCCCCAAGGGAGTAGGGAGCGGGCCTAAACCATCAGTAGGACACCCCCTGAAGGCTCCCACTATGTGAGAGGGGGCAGGTTGGACTGAGGACCGCCCCTCCCCCAGGCACGAATTTTATGCACCCAGCCCCTAGTGATCATTATAAGCTGCATGACGAGGCAAAAGCATAGAGATACCAACACAGCCAACAGAGTCTCTGCATTACCACTATTTCAGTGATTCTCAACCTTCTGGCCTTTTAAAATACAGTTTCTCATGTTGTGACCCAAGCATAAAATTATTTTTGTTGCTACTTCATAACTGTAATGTTGCTACTGTTATGAGTCGTAATGTAAATATCTGATAGGCAGGATGGTCTTAGACGACCCCTGTGAAAGGGTTGTTCAACCGCCAAAGGGGTCAAGACCCACAGATTGAGAACTGCTGCACTATTTTAAGTTTCTTTCCCCTGTCTCAGTCATTCTACTAGGTACCATATGGAGGATTATTTCCCAAGTTACGAACATACTTTTCCAATGCTATTTTCTTTTTAATTTATAACTAGTTTACCCAAAATTCCCCAGAGCCAGGTTCTCTGTTTCAGTTATATATTACTGTGTAATAAACTATGCAAATATTAAAACAAAACCATTCTATTTGCTCATGTTTCTGTGGGTCTGGCCGGAATTTGGGCAGGGCTCTGTGTGGGTGGCTTCCCTGTGACTTGTGTTGTCTGTGGCTTCCGCTGGAATGTCCTGAAGAGCTTAGAACTGGCTGGGTTTCTGTCTTATGGTACCACCTGGAGTGTCTCAGGTGGGGCTTGAGGGTCAAAGATGGTCTCATTCTCAGTATCTTGGCACTCTGATTATCTCCCTGGGGGCCTCTTGTCATTCAATAATCTAGTCTGACATTTGCAGGGTAGCGAGCTTCCAGGAGTGAAAGCAGGTACTACAAGGCCTCTAGAGATCTAGGCTTGGAATTCTGAGAATGTCATGTCCACATTCTGTTAACCAAAGCAAGTCACAGGCCAAACCAGATGCAAGGGGTGGGAAAACAAATGCCACTTCTTGCTGGGAAAAGTAACATTTATGAACAGACATAGAAGGCATTGTTGGCAGCGACCATGGAGATAATACCACATCTTTCAAGAGCTGATCTGATAAACTAAACTTGCTTATAAGAGAATGCTAGAAAACTCCTCTAATCCAGGACAAATCTAATCCAGGGATTGATTCTTTTCATGAGGCTGTACTGCTGGGTGAGGCATCATAAGCATTAAGGTACAAGTAAAGTTGAAAAAAGCTGTGTGTTTTACAACAAAATCACTCTTAAGATGAGTATTTTCTATCTACTTAGCTCCTTTGAACTCAGCTTCAGATAAGCAGTAGTCAACTTTTAGTTTTAATTGTGAATCAATATTTTGTTTATTTTAAACACTGTATTGTGTTTTCTAGATTACGTTTAACTTCCTGGACTCTAAATCTAAACAGAATTGACATACTTTGATGCCTTATCTCACCTGTCAAGATTCCTTTATAAGATGGTACATTTTACTAATGTTTATTTTTATTTTTTAATTATTTTTAATCTTTGTTGTTCAGATTATTCGTTGTTCCTCTTTTTTCCCCCCATAGCTCCCCTCCTCCCAGTTCCCATCCCACCCTCTGCCCTTACCCCCACCCCCCACTGTCCTTATCCATAGGTGTATGATTTTTTTAAAAATATATTTTATTGACTTTTTTACAGAGAGGAAGTGAGAGAGAGAGTTAGAAACATTGATGAGAGAGAAACATCAATTTAGCTGCCTCCTGCACACTCCCCAACTGGGGACGTGCCCGCAACCAAGGTACATGCCCTTGACCGGAATCGAACCTGGGACCCTTCAGTCCACAGGCTGACGCTCTATCCACTGAGCCAAACCAGTTAGGGCCATAGGTGTATGATTTTTGTCCAGTCTCTTCCTGCACCCCCAACACTCCTCTCTCCCTCATAATTGTCAGTCCACTCCCTTTCTATGCCCCTGACTCTATTCTATTCACCAGTTTATTCTGTTCATCAGATTTTTTTATTCACTTGATTTTTAGATTCACTTGTTGATACATATGTATTTGTTGTTCATAATTTTTATCTTTACTTTTTCTTCTTCTTCCTCTTCTCAAAGGATACCTTTCAGCATTTCATGTAATCCTGGTTTGGTGGTGATGAACTCCTTTAGCTTTTTCTTGTCTGTGAAACTCTTTATCTGACCTTCAATTCTGAATGATAGCTTTGCTGGGTAAAGTAATCTTGGTTGTAGGTTCTTGCTATTCATCACCTTGAATATTTCTTGCCACTCCCTTCTGGCCTGAAAAGTTTCTGTTGAGAAATCAGCTGACAGTCATATAGGTGCTCCCTTGTAGGTAACTGACTGCTTTTCTCTTACTGCTTTTAAGATTCTCTCTTTGCCTTTTGACCTTGGCATTTTAATTATAATGTGTCTTGGCATGGTTCTCTTTGGATTCCTTTTGTTTGGGGTCCTCTGCACTTCCTGGACTTATAAGTCTATTTCTTTCACCAGGTAGGGGAAGTTTTCTGTCATTATTTCTTCAAATAGGTTTTCTTTTTTCTTTTTTTTAAAAAATTTATCTTTATTGTTCAGATTATTACAGTTGTTCCTCTTTTTTTCCCCCATAGCTCCCCTCCTCCCAGTTCCCACCCCACCCTCTGTCCCCCCGCCCCCCGTCCTCATCCATAGGTGTACAATCATTGTCCATTCTCTTCCCACACTCCCAACACCCTTTACCCCCGAAAATTATTAGTCCACTCCCTTTCTATGCCTCTGATTCTATTCTATTCACCAGTTCATTCTGTTCATCAGATTTTTTATTCACTTGATTTTTAGGTTCACTTGTTGAAAGATATGTACTTGTTGTTCATAATTTTTATCTTTACTTTTTCTTCATCCTCTTCTCAAAGGATACCTTTCAGCATTTCATATAATACTGGTTGTGTGGTGATGAACTCCTTTAGCTTTTTCTTGTCTGTGAAGCTCTTTATCTGACCTTCAATTCTGAATGATAGCCTTGCTGGGTAAAGTAATTTTGGTTGTAGGTTCTTGCTGTTCATCACTTTGAATATTTCTTGCCACTCCCTTCTGGCCTGCAGAGTTTCTGTTGAGAAATCAGCTGACAGTCGTATGGGTGCCCCCT
>PVJC01052330.1:0-11176 GCA_004026665.1 Murina feae
GACTGTCCTCCTCTGCCAACCTGGTCCCCCCCAACTGCCCTCCTCTGCAGGCTGGGGGAGGAGGGCAGTTGGAGGGACCCAGGCCTGTAGGGGAGGACAGTTGGGAGGGACCAGGTTGGCAGAGGAGGACAGTTGGGAGGGACCCAGGCCTGCAGGGGAGGGTAGTTGTGGGGACAAGGCTGACAGAGGAGGGAAGTTGGGAGAGACCCAGGCCTGCAGGGAAGGGCAGTTGAGAGGGGGGGGACCCAGGCTTGCATGGGAGGACAGTTAGGGGTACCAGGCTAGCAGAGGAGGGTAGTTGGGGGGGACCCAGGCCTACAGGGGAGGACAGTTGGGGAGGACCCAGGCCTGCAGGGGAGGACAGTTTGGGGGGGACTCAGGCCTGCAGGGGAGGACAGTTGAGGGGGATCATCCTGGCAGGGAGAGGGCAGTTAGGGTCAATCAAGCTGGCACAAGAGCAGTTAGGCGTTGATCAAGCTGGCAGGGGAGTGGTTAAGGGCATTCAGCAGGCGAGTGGTTGGGAGCCAGCAGTCCTGGATTGTGAAAGGGATGTCCGACTGCCCATTTAGGCCCAATCCCAAGTGCAGTCGGACATCCCTTAAGGGGTCCCAGATTAGAAAGGGTGCAGGTTGCTCTGAGGGACACCACCACCACCACCCACTCCCACTCTGTGCACGAATTTCGTGCACTAGGCCTCTAATATGTATATAAGTTCTTTGGTTGATCTCTTCCCACCCGTAAGCTCCCCTGCCCTCCCTATGAGATTCCTCAGTATGTTACATGCTTTTCTATGTCTTTGGATCTATTTTGTTTATCAGTTTATTTTGTTCATTAGATTTCACTTATGAATGAGATCATGTGATACTTGTCTTTCTTTGACTGTCTTATTTCCCTTTCTTTTGATATTCATTTTTACTACATTTCATAGCTTAACAGTTTTTTAAGCATTTGAATACATTTATCTTGTATGTGATGGTATACTCTACTTCTTTAAAGTCAGAAATATATCTCCCTTCTTCCACACTAGAATAAAATGCTATTTCTTAGTAAGCTATCTGGTACATTATCCCCAAACTCGAAATTTTCACAGTTGGAACTACTTAACCTCTGCTTATATAAGAAACCTGAACTGGATCAACTCACTTACTACTAATTTGATTTCTGCTTCATTCCTAATCATGCTATAACTTGCACAGCAGTTCTATGAAAAGGCCTCTGATTTTGCAATATACCTAGTATCATGCTTCTTCTAAGACTGGGACTTTACTTTTTCTTCCCCTGTTCTTTCAGGAACTCAAATTCTGATTCTAAATCCCAGACTTGCAACTGGGACTGCAGAACCTGCTGCTGTAACACCAGATATCAGCTGCCCATTCAAACGGTGCCTATCTGCATTGACACTCACATTGATATTCTTTACTAGTTTACCAGATCACCAGCACCTTACCCTTATGGCCTTCTCTCATGCTGACTGCTTACCTTGACTGCCACCTCTTAGCCCCAGATTCTCCAGGCATTAGCCTATCTGGCTGGTTTCTTTCTCATTGCCTTTAGCTGAATCTGTCTTGCCTCAATGTAGTGAATGCATTTAATTCTCAGACACAAGCTTTGTTTGACCTCTCCTGACAGTGAATTTAAATTTTAAAAGCATAATTTAACTTTATAATTTAACAATATACACATTATCATTCAAAGCTTTGACTATTATCTGGAATTTATTGCAAATCTATAGTGTAACGCATGGGTCTAAGTTATTTATCTTCTTTTTACCATATATTTAACCAGCTGGCAAAACATTTATTAATGATTCTATTTCTTATTGATGTTTACTTATACTTTTTACAATAGTTTTAATTCTCATGATAGTAATTTGAATCTGTTATTAGATGATCTACTCCACTAATTAGTTTCCCTCAGTTAACATATCACATAATTCAGACAACTGTTGTAGTACAGCGTGGGCCAAAAGTAGGCTTACAGTTGTGAGTACACAAAACACAGTATATTCTTATATTATCATTATTGATTAATTATTGTATTATTTTCCATACAAACAATTGTAAACCTACATTTGCCCCATGTTGTATGCATTTGTGAGTTTGAATACTCTCATACTAATTTAATTTTTCTAACAATGAAAATGGTATATTATTTAAATCTTTCTTTTTGTTCATTAGGGTATCACTTTTCTTTTTGTCATAAACTTAATTAACACAAAGGCATTTCATATTTCCAGTAACTATTGTGGATGGAATCTCATTTCTTTTTTGAGTTTTTCATTGTATTATTAGTATATAGGGATGCATTTAATTTATTTCTGTGGAATTACTTCACTCCACAACTCCAATGAACTCATTTATTACCTCTGGTAATTTTTTGGTTGACTTCTTTGGATTTTATGAGCATATATTCATGTCATAAGCAAAAAATCATTTTTAATATTTTATTTTCCTAAATGTACCTTCAGGTCCTTTTTTTTCTCTCTGATAACTACAGTCAATATTCCATTGAAAGAGAGTGGCAAATAGGAAAAGAAAAAGAACTAGCATTTATGGAGTTCTATTTTTACCTGTCTTGATTTTAAAGGGAATAATTTCAGGCATACTTCTCCATTAAATATATTGTTGACTCTGTTTTTTAAATGTGTACTTTTCATGTTAGGAAGGAAAACATTTAATTTTTTTAATCAAGAAAATATATTGAATATTACCAGTGTATCTTGGCAGAAATAATTTCAAATATTTCCTTATTAACACAGTATAATAAGTCTTTGTTTATGAAATAAATAAGAATAGTCATATTTCATACTTTAAAAATTATGTTCTAGTGTTCTATATATTAGCATTTTATTTATGACTAGAGGTCCAGTGAATGAATTCATGCACAGGTGGGGCCCAGCAGGTCCCAATTGGGGCTGATCTGACTGGTTGGAGAGGGGGAGGGCCACAGGTGGTTGACTGATTGGCCCCACCCCACCCCTTGGTCAAACTCCTCCTAGTGAAGGCAACAATTTGAATATTAGCCTTTTATTATATAGGATATACACACATACATGCAAAAATACACTTAGATGGAATAATATCATCCTATCTAATAAAATAATAATATGCAAATTAGTCATCATTCCATCACAAAGATGGCTGCCCATAGAAACAAGATGTCCACCCCCATAGCCACAAGATGGCAGTGCCCATAGCCACAAGACAGTAGTGTTCAGTCCGGCTCAGCCCCACCACTGAAGTGGTCAGGCCTGTTAGTCAGACAGGTGGCACGGGAGGCAGGGAGCCTGAGGGGTGGAACAGGCAATCAGAGGGGGCTGGGGGTCCCCTGCCCAGGCCAGAGGACTTTGCCAGAGGCCTCAGACATGGGCAAGAGTGGAGCTGGTGATTGGAGGGGGCAAGGGCAGAGCCAGTGATCAGAGGGGTATGAGGGAGCCCTACCCAGGCATAAGGCCTGGGTCAGAGGCCACAGATCTGGGCAGGGGCAAGGCGGAAGATTGCAGAGGCCTGGGCTCCAAAGAGCTAGCAATCAGAGGGGTAGGGACAGAGCCTACGATCACAAGGGTCTGGACACTGGTGCAAAGCAGGGGTCTAAGGGTCCCCTGCCCAGGTCTGCAGCCTTGGCCAGAGGCTGCAGTGGGGCAGGGGTGGAGCCAGTGATTTCAGGCTTCTGGGGGACCCCTGCCCAGGCCTGCATCCTCAGGCAGAGGTTACAGGCCTGGGCAGGGGTGGAGCTGAGATTGGACGGGCATGGGCAGAGCCAGTAATCAAAGTGAACCACAGAGAAAACACCTTTTCTTACCGCTCATTTGCTAAGCTCCCTGTATGCCACTGGTAATATTAGGAACTTGGGTAACAAGAATCCCTAAAGGCGATCTAGGGTTTTCCACCACACTCCTGGAGGAAAAAAAAGAAGGTCCACTGCTGGAGGGCTAACAAATGTCATATTCTGCCCTAGCTGGTTTGGCTCAGTGCATAATGCCTCAGTGTACTGATTGCAGGGTCTGGATTCAGTTCTGACCAAGGGCATGTACCTTGGTTGCAGGCTCCTCCCTGGCTGGGGTCCAGGTCAGGGCTCATGCAGGAGGCAACCAATCAAAGTGTTCCTCTCACTTTGATGTTTCTTTCTGTTTTTCCCTTCTCTTCCACACCCTCTAAAAATCAATGGAAACATATCCTCAGGTGAAGATAAAAAAAAAGAAAGAAAGAAATGTCATATCCTATGAAAGACACATCTTGAAAATGCCTAAAGAAAGTTGTCATTTTTTCATGTTGAAGGGACTGGAGTCTGTGTTGATGAAAACACTTTGGTGGTTGTGGTGATTGGCAGTGGCTGCAGCAGTGGGGTGATGAGGCTGGTGGCTTCTCCTGATTAGCCTGGTTCCCTTCCACAAAGGGAGGCCAGACTGGGCCTTAGGCCCGCTCCCCAAGGGGATCAGGGAGCAGGCCTAAACCATCAGTAGGACACCCCCTGAGGGCTCCCAATATGTGACAGGGGGTAGGGTGGGCTGAGAAACCCCCCCACCAGTGCATGAATTTTGTGCACCAGGCCCCTAGTATATATATATCCTATCTAATAAAAGAGTAATATGAAAATTAGGCATCACTCCATTACAAAGATGGCCGCCCCCAAGATGGTGGTGCCCACAGCCCCATCTAACCTAATAAAAGAGTAATGTGTAAATTGATGTCATTCTGCTACTCCTAAGGCACACCCACCAGCCAATCACTATACCCACCAGCCAATCAGAGTGCCTATATGCAAATTAACCCAGCCAAGATGGCAGCCAGCAGCCACGGAGCTAGAACAAGCAGGAGGCTTGCCCCAGCGATGGAGGAAGCTAAGGTTCCTGCCTGCCTTGGCTGGCTGTGGCCTCTGCTCAAGGCAACAAAGTTTCAATTATAGAAGATAAATAAACCCCAGATACCAGCTTCCAGCAGACTTAGGCTCAAGGAAGTGCTGGGAGCCTGGTTGTCAGGGGAAACCTGACCTGGGCTCCAGTTAAAGCAACAAAGTTTCAATTATAGAAGATTAATAAATCCCAGATACCTGCTTCTAGCCGGCCTCACTGCAAACAGCCATCAGCCACTCACCCAGGCTGGCCAGGTACCCCAGCAGGACCCCTCTCCCTGAAGGGGATGTGGCCAGCCTGAAAATGGCCCTCAGCCCCTCACCCAGGGTGGCCAGGCACCCCAGGGGGGACAGGCACCTGGAAGGGCTGTGGCCATCCTGCAAACAGCCATAAGCCACTGACCCAGGCTGGCCAGGCACCCCAGCGGGACCCCCACCCTGATCCAGGACACCCTTTAGGACAAACCAGCCATCTCCCACCCATGCCCCGGGCCTCTATCCTGTATAATAAAAGGGTAATATGCAAATTGACCCTAACAGCAGAACTACTGGGAATGACTGGTCACTATGACACACACTGACCACCAGGGGACAGATGCTCAATGCAGGAACTGCCCCTGATGGTCAGTGCACTCCCACAGGAGAAGCTCTGCTCAGCTGCAAGCCAGGCTGACAGCTGCCAGTACTGCAGTGATGGCGGGAGCCTCTCCTGCCTCCCAACAGCATTAAGAATATCTGACTGCAGCTTAGGCCTGCTCCCCACTGGTAAGTGGACATCCCCTGAGGGCCCCTGGGCTGCCAGAGGGATGTCTGACTTCCAACTTAGGCCCGTTCCCCCAGGGAGTGGGCCTAAGCCAGCAGGTGGACATCTCCCGAGGGATCCCAAATTGTGCAAGGGCACAGAAAGGGCTGAGGGACCCCCCCAAGTGCACAAATTTTTGTGTACCAGGCCTCTAGTATATATATGAAAACATACACCCATTTTTTATTGTGGTTTTTAATCCTCCCAGTGGATATGTTTTCCATTGCTTTTCTGAAAGACTGGAAGGGAGGGAGAGAGGGGGAGATAGAAAGAGACATTGATGTGAGAGATATGCATTGATTGGTTGCCTACATCAGGCATCCAAACCAGAGGCAGAGAGTAAACTCACAACCCAGGTACATGCCTTTGACAAGGAATCAAATCCCTGACCCTCTGGTGCATGGGCCAGTGCTCTAACCACTGAAAAACACCAGCCAGGGCAAACCTATTTTTTTTAAGTGGGATCAGCTCTAATTCCCTCATTTAATATTTTCCTTCTCCTTTTTTAGAAGAAAGTTATATCTTCCTTATATTCAATGATATGGGTAGTGTAACTTCATTTTTATAGTTGAAAATAATTTGAAGCAAAAGAATATGTCATCTAAGAAGATTTAAAAGAGTTTCTACTGAATCCATTGATTTAAGCTATTTATCTTCAAAAATTAATTTTTCTATTGCTGGAATATACATTTTTATTTCTTATGCTGATTTTTCTTTTTTACATTTTAGTAGGACTTCATTATTTTTTATTTTGTA
Source organism: Murina feae (assembly GCA_004026665.1). Taxonomy (NCBI): domain Eukaryota; kingdom Metazoa; phylum Chordata; class Mammalia; order Chiroptera; family Vespertilionidae; genus Murina; species Murina feae. The sequence continues at coordinate 6,410 of PVJC01052330.1, forward strand.
TATGATTACCATATTTATTTGAAAACTGAAAGGGAATTAATTAGAGGAACATAATTGGAACTCACTATCTAATATCAATAATATGTGAGCGTGAGGCAGTCCGTGTTTCTGAAATTCAATGACATAAATTTTAGCTATGACTTTGCCAAACAAATGGAATTTACACATATTATTTAAAAGAGCATTCAGATTCATATTAAAAACTCTGGCTACCAAGTTAGGTTTGTTTTCAACTTTTTGCCAGTGTTGTAAATTTTTTGCAATATCTTCCCATTTGGGGTTGCATGTCATGGTTATGAATAAATTGGGCTTTCCATAGCTCATTACAATTGTCATAGCATCCTGATAGCACTGCTGTATATTTCTGGGACTACCCTCAAAAGAGGATGGAAGTATTATCATCTTACCAATTGACACGTTGTCCTGTTCAGATCTAGATTTGAGAGAATCAATCAAACCACTATATTTTTCAACTCTCAATTTAGATTGGTTTTCTTTGATAAAATTTATCCAATTTGCCTCCATTTTTGCATACAAATCCATGATAAACTGTTGAGTTAATTTTCCTGCATTTAAAATAGGATTGAACGTGTCCCACACAGATACATGAAATCCATAATACTGCATTTGTGTGACTCATGTCCTTACATTTTGCCTAGTATTATTGTCGATTACACTGTTGTCTCTGAGTCTTAATGCAATATCTGTTCCCCAGCCCTTTTCACTATGTGAAAAAAAAATAGGATATGTCATCGCATCTAATGTAGGAAACAGGATATTGATTTGTTTCATTTTAGTGGCATTTGGATTATTGGGATCTGATTTACAATGAATGAGCAAGTCCCTTTCAAAAGGAGGTTCTCCATCTTTGTTTCTGAATATGACAACAACCACAGTTAGACGGGGAGAATTATATTTACCCAGGTCATTGTTTCAATAGTATTTAATCACCATTGTTACCTTTGTGGGAGCAATACCTTTTGCTGCTGCTTCAGATTGGACTTCCTTTTATACCTCATGTAGCATCTTGTACGATTTTGTTAACTCACTTATTTAATGCATGAGGTTGTTGAGTTTGATCATGAGTCTTTCTGAGGAGCCCTGGTTTCTGGCATTGCTAATCTTTTACTTGTAGCTTCGGCTGTATCCAAAATATAGAGTTAAGCAAACTTCTGATAAACACCATCTGAAGGACGTAAAGTTCCCATACAGTGATAAACTTGTCCGTGTATTCTAAAACAGTATGGCCCATATCCTGATGGTGATGTAGTATTTGCACCCATGGAAGCAAAAGAACTATTTATGGAATGAATATTTTCCATGAAATTTTTACTATCAGAATCTTCATTTGTCATTCATCTTTTTAAATACACCGGGTAATCTGGAAAATATATATCATATTGACAGACTTTCCCTTTGCTACAACATCGAGTAAATTTTCCAGTGGATGGTTTTTCATCCGAGAAATTTAGTGATAGGCAGAATTCATATTGAACAGTCATTCCACCACAACTATGTTTGGGGATCGCATCCTCATGTACTTCATTTTCTCTGAGAAGGCAGTTCCTACTGGTATTGGTAGTACTTGTTGATGACTGTTCTCTAGACATATTCTGTCCTCACCACCACCTTCTTTAAACTTCAAAGGCATGCTGGTCTTTAGACATTTTCTGTTGATAACGCTGGTGTTTTTCAGCACCAGAGCAGTGTTTTTCCAGTAGCTGGTGTTCAGATACATCCTGTCGCACACGCCGCCTTCTTTCAAGATTAGGTGCATGCTGCTCTGCAGATACTTTCTGTCAATAACGCCAGCATCTTTCTTTTCTTTAGACATAGTCCTACCTCTCTACTGTAGCAGTCTGTGATGCAGGTGAATGAGAGTCCTGTCTATCAGGCCACTGAGAGCTGTCTGACCAATGGCTGATTCTGGCTGATTCTGTGGGGGTGGGACTTCCTCCTCCCTGCCGTCAGTTTCCACAGCTGTGATGAGGAAGCTGGGTGACAGAGGGAGCCACGCCCTCCAAGCCACCTTCTCTCTCTTGCTCTGCTCTATGTCCAGCAGTCTCCTGCTCTGCCAAGTCCTCCAAACCTCCCGCTCTTCACTGGCAAAGTCCCGGGAGTCCACAGATGTGGCTAGGTTCTGGTGGCCATGCCTCCCTGACTGGTGAAAGTCCCGGAGCCCACAGCTGCGGCCCCTGTCACCTCCTGGGGCACTAGACACCTGTATATGCAAATTAACCGTCATATATGTCGGATTATTTGTATCACTCAGATTGGCTTGTAGGTGTGGCTTGTGGGCGTTGCTTGATCATAGCAGAAGGATGGTTAATTTGCATGTTTCTCTCATTATATAAAATAGTCAAGAATATTTAATTTTTCCTCTCATTGTGATTAAAAGGTGTGGTTTTTAAGGTGACCAGATTTTAACATTGGTAAAGTGAAACACCATTGACCGCTTGGCCACTGAAAATCCTATATTCCCTTCCTGTTCTCCCGCCATTCCCTAGCTTGTTGTGCATTCTTTCCAAAAATCGGGATTTTTTTTAAAACGCCGCGGGATGCAGGACAAATTGTTAAAAATCGGGACTGTCCCACCAAAAGCGGGACGTCTGGTCACCTTAGGTTTAATCTGTATTTTTGAGCACTTAGTATATGCTAAGTACTGATTTAGGCACTAAAGTTGAAGCAGTAAAAAAGAAAAGCTACATAAATAGTCTCTGTCTCCATTTATGGAGCTTATAGTCTAGTAGGTGAGAGAGACCTATAAGCAGATAGCAAATAATTAAAGATTATTGTAGTCCAGCCAGTGTAGTTAAGTGGTTGAGCATTGACCTATAAACCAGGAGCTCATGGTTCAATTCTGGGTCAGGGCACATGCCTGGATTGCTGGCTCAATCCCCAGTAGGGGGCATGTAGGAGGCAACCGATCAATGATTCTCTCTCATTATTGATGTTTCTATCTTTCTGTCCCTCTCCCTTTCTCTTTAAAATCAATAAAAATATATTTTTAAAAAATATTATTGTAACTGCTATAAAGAAAATAAATGAAGCTGATAATTCAATGAAGAGTGCAATGAAGAAGGCTTCTCTAAAGAGGTGGCATTTAATCTAAGCCTTACAGAAGAAGAAGAGAGAGCCAGCCAAGGTAAGGGCTGGACGAGGAACATTCTAAGCAGGGAGGAATAATAAAAACAAATATCCTGAGTTGGGAGAGAGCCTGATGTACCTATGGTTTACATTTTGTTCCTCTCATTTTTTCCTAATTATTTTATTGTTTTAGGGTTTTTTTTTTAGGGAGAGAGGGGTTTTTTTTTAGGGAGAGAGAGAGAAACACCAAAGTGAGAGCTGAACATTGAATAGCTGTCTCCAGATGCCCTTTATCAGGCATGTACCCTGACAGGAATCAAACCAACAACCCTGTGCTGCATGGAAAGATGTCCAACCAACTGAGCCACACAGATGAGGGCCATTTTTTCTATTTCTGGTTAATTGGTATAATCTTTTATTTTTCAAATTATAGTATTTTTCCCTTATACCCAACCATTGGTTTTATTTATTAACTCTGCTATATTTTTCTTTCTGTATTTTGCCTTTATCTCAATTTTCTTGTTTTTCATTTTCCTATGCCTTTTGTTTCTGGCTTATAATACTTAGATCTCTTTGTGTCCCAAGCAATTGAATGATTTACTTCTTTACTGAGCAACAACAGGACTCAAGTAGCTCATTAGATCTTTCATGTAGCTCAGTTGTACCAATTGCTAGGAAATCTTGAGCTAAATTTGTAACTGACCTTTTGTAAGTAGAAAGACATTATACCATGCATCTTTTTATTATTATTGATTAATCTGAATTGCACCATCCATATTTTTCTTTGCAATGATTTCCTCATTCACTTTGTTGGGAGGAAGGGTCTTTGATGATCACAATTTATTATATTTTTTTTCCAAATGAAATGATTACAAATGTAATCATTACCTTTTGCTTTAGATATATTTGTAGCTATATACACTCCTCTTTGAAGCAAGATGGAACACAAAATTCAAATCGTTTCTTTACAAGTTATTTAAGTGAGGCTTTTATTTCCTTAAAAAATTAAAGTATAAACTATATATAGTAAAATTTGTCTTATTTGGCACACAGTTATGAGGGTTTTGACAAGTGCAAGCCAACAAAGTTAAGATATAAAAGAGCCTGCTACCCCTCCGTACTTCTTTGTATTCAACCCCACTTCTCAGATTCTGACTGCTTTGGTTTCCACCCCCACTTTTCCCCAATTACCAGAATGTCATATAAATGGAATCATACAGCGTGTAGCATTTTGGGTTGGCTTCTTTCACTTATAATGATTTGACATTCATCTGTAATGTTCCATATCTGTGCCTCATCCCTTTTAATTGCTAAATAGACTCTGAGATTTCTTATACCATGTACCACAATTTGTTTGTCTATGCACTACTTGATAGGATAATTGCTTTTTTCAAGATTCTGATGATTAAGGGTAAATCTCTGTAAATATTAACATTCATGTTTTTGCGTGAACATACATTTCATTGCACTAAAATAGACACTGAGGAGTGTAATCCCTGGGTTATATAGTAAATATAGTTTTTAATGGGAAACTGCCAAACTGTTTTTCAAAGTGGCTGAACCATTTTACCTTCCCACCTAGGTAGAGATTTAATTCATTATATTTCTCTTTTTCAAGTGCCCCACATATTTTTCTCCATAATTTTACCTTTGTACTTTTAAATGTACATTAATTAATAA
>PVJC01052331.1:0-11191 GCA_004026665.1 Murina feae
AGAGGGGGAGAGAGGGAGAGATAGACATATCAATGATAAGAGAACCATTGATTATCTGCCTCCTGCACACCCCCCACTGAGGATCAAGCCCACAACCTGGGTATGTGTCCCAACTGGGAATCAAACTGTGACCTCCTCGTTCATAGGTTGATGCTCAATCAGTAAGCCACACCAGGCAGGCTCTGATATATATATTAAAAGAGTAATATGCAAATTAGCCATCACTCCAAGACACCTAGGGCACGCCCACCATCCAAGCCATGCCCACCAACCAATCATAGCAGCTATATGCAAATTAACCCATCCAATATGGCGGCTGGCAGCCACAGAGCTACAGAAAACAAGAGGTTTCCCTTGCACCAGGAGTAAACTGCCTACCTAGGCCAGCCGGTCCTCTGCTAATGGTAACAACATTTTAATTATAGAAGCCACAGAGCTGAAGCAAACAGGAGGCTTCATGCCTGCTTAGGCCTCCACTCAAAGCAACAATTATAGAAGATAAATAAACCCCAGAAACCTGCTTCCAGCCAGCCTCGCTGGGACCATGGGTCAATGGGAGCTGTGAGCAGCCTAAAAATGGCCCTCGACCCCTCATCCAGGCTGGCTAGGCACCCCAGTAGGGATCTGAACCCTAAATGGGATGTGGGCAGCCTGAAAATGGCCCTCAGCCCCTCACCCAGGCTGACCAGGCATGCCAGTAGGGACCCAAACCCTGAACGGGCTGTGAGCAGCCTGAAACGGCCCTCAGTCCCTCACCCAGGCTGGCCACACCCCTTTGGGGTGAGGGTCCCCATGGGGGAGCTTGGCCAGCCTGCAAACAGACATCAGCCCCTCACCCAGGCTGGCCAGGCACACCAGCAGCTGGACATTCCCCGAGGGGTCCCAGACTGCGAGAGGGCACAGGCTGGGCTGAGGGACCCCCCCAAGTGCACAAATTTTTGTGCACTGGGCCCCTAATATATATATATGTGTGTGTATATATATACCGATATATATATATATTTATATATTTATATAGTTTAAAGTGTAGCATTATGACTATTAACACAGAGTAATACAGAGCTCTTTCTGTCATATGACTTGGAATGCAAATGTAAACATGAATATGATGTGGTCTCTGAGCTTGAGTTCTAAGTAGAGGAAAAGAAAGAGTAATTATTACCAGAATAAAAATGTCACAAAAATAATGAAGGAAAGAATGCTATATCTAAGAGAATAGCAAAAACCTTCTAACAGGAGCCAAAAAAGGATGGATTTGTTGAATACAAGTTTGCAAGATGGTTAGTTGAGAAGAAAACAAACAAATCAACCATGCAGAAAAGATAGGGAGATATAAAAGAACAGAGCACAAGACCATTTGGAATGGCTGGAATATAGACTTTCTTCGGGTTGCATTATGAATAGAACAGTAAGATAACGTGTGTCCACAATATAAAAGGCCTCATAGGACTTTGTTAGGAGATTTGGACTTTATTTTTGGACAGTGAGGAATTATAAAAGACATTTAAATATGCGTGTGACATAATCAAATTTGTCTTGACAGCCATTGTACAGTTTGGGTCAGACAGCTCAGATTCAGATCTTGGTTTCAACCTTGAGTAACCATTGTTTCCTGCCAGCCTCTACGACTCTTTCCAGCAAGCACCCTTGATGTACCAACATCTTTTTATAATCCCCAGTCAACCTCTTCTCCTCCAAGCACACACAGAGAAGCACGCTTTGTCTTTGTTGATTATACTGTGGGCTGACATCTCTCTTGTATTTTTCTATATGCGCAAATCTCAAGTATCCCTTTACATAGCCTGAGTCCTATTCTTTCTATAAGCTCCTCTTAAATTTAAAAAGAAAAATTGTAAAGCATTGCCTTAGAAGTCATCCAGGTCTACTTCCTCATTTCATTCTATGCTGATTTCCTATAAGAATTTTGAAAATGTTTTATATTATTTAGTTCTTAGTTGTATATCCTTATGCACAGTCCCCTTATGGTTTCATTTGTAAGTCTTATTGCCATAAAGATTTTTTATAACTATATGCCTTTAGAATATTTACTTTCAAAAAGCAAAACTCTGAGAAGTAATATCATTAACTTCCTAGGCAGCTCAAAATATCATGATTAATCATCAAAATTCAAAGTATGTACATTTGTAAGAGTAATTCCAAGAGTTTAGATATTTGATCAGGAATACAAAACAATGGCTGTCTTCAATTATTCTTGTCACAATTGTTGAAGATATGGCTTGGAACACAGAACAAGAGTGTTTGTAGAGTCCTGGTAACAGGTGAAATTAATTGTACTCCAAATAGAAGGTACTTGTGTTCATTTCTGAAAGGGCTCTCTATTTAACCTCCAGCCTGAACACATTGAAAGTCTCCTTTTGTTGTGAATGACATGTATTGAGGTGTCACTCAGAATTGGGGAAACACCCCTTTTGACTGGTGCCTGGGAACCTTTAGGGATTCTGGACTGAACAAAAGGGTTCTCTCCAAATATAAAGGCTCAGATGTCTGTTGTTACCTCTGGGCCCCTGGGAAGCAGCTACTGTTCTACTGATTAAAACAACAAAAACAAAACGCAAAACAAAACCTTTGAACTTTGTTAGTAATATGGCAAGAGAATTTGTTGTGCTTAAAATTTTATTTTACATTCGCTTTATTCACTAGTAGAATGTGCCAAATCAAATTTGATTTTAAACTTTGAATTAAAAAAAGGAATTATTTAGACAACCTCAAATGGAAAAGTGTAAAATTTGAACATAAATTTGAAAGTGTTATTCAATATTTACTCAATGGGCTTATGGACATGGCGTTATTGTAGGCAATCTATATAGCTGTTTTCAAAGAATTGTGTGCAGTAGTTTTTTATAATTAAATCAAGAAAAGGAACAGTTAGAACTGTAAAGCTTCAAAATTTGAATTATAGGGAAAAATGCTTAGAGAAAAATGAAGAAAAAGAATTTTCCAAATTTCATAAGAAAAATGATAGATAAATTCAACTACAAAATCATCTTAAACTGTACAACAAAAAGTCCATAGGGAAATTAAAAAGAAAATAAGGAAAAATATTTACAATATACATAACTGAGAAAAAGCAAATTTTGTTAATATACAATGGGTTCTTAAAATTTAATAAAAGGACAAAGACTCCATTGAAAAATGGACAAAGGTTATGAAGAAATACTATCCAAATGGAAATACAAATGTCCAATAATCATAAAAGATAGTCAACCTCAAGCACAATTAAAGAAAGGCAAAACAAAATAAGATATTTTTTAACTTATCAATTGATGAGGATAAAAAGTTTGATCACAGCCTGTGTTTGCAAGACATTCTCAAACACTATTAGAGGATAATATATATACCATCACTAGAGATAATTTCTCAACTACTCTTTAACTCAATACTCTCACAATTAGAAATGTTTAAGTATATTCACATGTGCATATAAAATATAGTTTCAAGAATGTTTGCTGTGGCTCTGTATGAGCACTAAGTTGTAAAAACCTAAATATTAATGGAGAACTTGTAAGTTACTTCTATAAAATAATATACTATGCAATCATAAAATGATATATAAGTATAGATACATAGATGATAGATAGATACATAGGCAGATAAATAGAAAGATATAGAAATGTGGAAAGATGCCCAAGAATTATTAAGGAAAAGTATGTTGAAGAAACATGGATATAGCATGATTGGATTTGCATTAAAAAGAAAAAAGATGGAGACAAAAATTTAAGCAACAAAAGAAAAACTAGAGACTGCACTTCATCAAAATTAAGAAATTTTGTGTTTCAAAGGACATTTTAATGAAAGTGAAAATGCAATCCACAGAATGGGTGAATAAGTGTGCAAGTCATATATGTCATAAGAGATTTATATTCAAAATATATGAAAACTCTTTCAATTCAACAACAAAAGGACAAATAACCCAATTTAAAATGGGCAAAGGATCTAAATAGACATGTTCCCAAAGAAGATATACAAATGGCGAATGAATACATGAGGACATGTTCAACATGGCGAGTCTTTAGGGAAATGCAAATCAAAACCACAATGAGATACCATTTTACTTCTATCAAAAATAAAAGACAGTCACCAAGTGTTAGATGCAGGATTGGAACCTCATACATTGCTGCTGAGGTTGTAAAATCATGCACTCATGTGGAAAATGGTTTGTTCCTCAAAATGTTAGATACAGCCCTGGCTGTTTTGGCTCAGTAGTTGGAGCGTTGGCCCACAGAGTGTAAGGTCATGGGTTCAACTCTGGTCTAGGACATGTACCTCAGTTGCAGGCCCGATCCCTGCCCTAATCGGTGTGTATCACACTGATGTTTCTCTTCCTAAGTTTCTCCCCCTCCCTCCCACTTTCTCTAAAAACCAATGGAAAAATATCCTCAGATGAGGATTAACAACAACAACAACAAAATGTTAAACACAGGGTTTACCATATCTCTAGCAATTCCACTCTCACATTTATACCCAAGAGAATTGAGAGCAGATGTTTACATGAAACCTTGTATGTGAATGTTCATAGCAACATTATTCACAACAGCCAAAAAGTGGAAACTGAAATGTCTACCTACTGATGAATGAATAAACAAAATATGGAGTAGCCACACAACGGAATACTATACTGTGTATAGTCGTAGAAAAGATGGAACTTGATGTATATTTTACAACATGGATGAACCTTTAAAACACTGTGCCAAGTAAAAGAAGCCAGAACAAAAGGCCATATTTAACATGATTCCATTTATGTAAAATGTCCAGAATAGAAAAATCCATAGATACAGAAACTAGATTAGTGGTTGCCAGGGGCAGGGGGGAAAGGGGTGATATATATAGGGTCTCTTTCTGGGTGATCAAATATTCTGGAATTAGATAGTGATGATGGCTTTACAACCTTGTGAATATACTAAATATCCCTGAATTGTAAAGTTTACAAGGTTTAATATTAAAGTATTTGAATCACATCTCAGTACAGCTGTTATTTTTGAAAGGTAAGGAGCTAGAGACTTATGTATAATCTGAATTTGTTGGTTTATTGAACTTGGTGAAGTGCAAGCAGGAAACTACTCATTCTCCTCATTGGGCTTCAGACAAGCGCTGTAAAATCTTCCATTTTGGACGAAATCTCAGGCGGATCCCTTTAACTTTCCCTTTCATTCTCTGAATGAACAAAAAGCCTCATTTACAGACATCAAAAAGTCCAATCCAGTCTAATATCAAGAATTTAATCTTATCTAGCTCAAAGCTTCTCTCTGCCTCCTTCATTCTTCACGATTCATCTACCTTCCTCTACCCGTTCAACTCTGCCTCTACCTCTACCTCCTGTTTTCGTGGTGTAGTTCCATCTGGTAGATGTTCAGATGCTGGCTCTTCTCTCTCAGGCTGCTTTTGTGAGCTCTCTGGACACCTCTTCCAATTCTCGCCCTCAGTGACACTGTGCTCTCTCAGGCAGGCCCAGTTTTCTCAGATCCAACCCACACACCCTCTTCTGTTTGGTCCTCTCACCCTGGGTGGCTATCATCTTAGGTAGGATCCTTCCAAGGTGATGTAGCCCTTCCCATTCTGGTACATGCTTGGTTCACAGAAAACTTCCGGAGGTGCAGGGTTCAGAGGACAGCCTTTCACTTTTAAGCTTTTAACCCTGAGAAATAGCACACCAAGAAAGAGTGTATGTAATGGATATGTGCACTACGAAGAGCAATAACAGAAAGAATAAAATTAATGTCCATAGCCCTGGTCGGTGTGGCCCAGTTGGTTTGGCATTGTCCCGTGCACCAAAAGATTGCCGATTTGATTCCTGGCCGAGGGCACATGTCCTGGTTGTGGACTCTATCCCCTGCAGCTGACTGATGTTTCTCTCTCTCTCTAAATATCAATAAAAATATACTTTAAAAATTAACATCCATATTCATACCTCCCATATGCTCTCTTAAGGAGAACATTGCTGAAAGATCCCATCACAAGGAAAAAAGCCAATTTTTTTCTTTCCTTTTTCTTTTTCTTTTTGGTATTTCTATGAGATGACGTTAATTAAACTTATTGTGGTAATCATTTCACAACATATGTGAGAAATCATTATGCTATATACCTTAAGCCATGTGTCAACTACATTTGGATAAAATGGTGAGGGGAGAAGGAGAGGACATGGTCAATTTCTTTGAATTATCTGTCTTTCCCTCCCAGGTTGCATTTCTTTCCCTCCCCTACCAGAGATAATTGTGAATTTTGTGTTAATTTTTAAATATTTTCTTACATTTTAAAATAGGTTTTGCCATATATATTTCTAAGCAATACATTGTTTACCCGTGCCTGCTTTTGAATTTTATATCAATGGAATCATACTTTGAACCTGGAGCCACATTACCTGGATTCAAATTCGTCCCCTCCCAATTGTTCGACATGTAACCTTGGGCAGTTATTTAACCTTTCTGTGCCTCAGTTTCTGCATCTGTAGGCCAAACACAATAATAGTAGTTGTGTCACTGAATTGTTTAGAATATTGAGTGAGTTAATAATTGTAAAATACCTGCTCCAACCCTAGTAATGGTATGCTAAATGTTTGTTAAATAAAATACATTCTGAGTATATTATTCTATAGAATTTATTTTTTATTGAACATAATTTTTAAAAACTTTTACATGTTATATTCCAGGCTGTGTGGTGTGTGTGTGTGTGTGTGTGTGTGTGTGTGTGTGTGTGTGTGTGTTTTCATCCTCACCAAGGATATTTTTCCATTGATTTTTTTTTAGAGATAGTAGAAAGGGAGGGGGAGAGACAGAGAAAAATATCAATGTGATCAATGTGAGAGAGATATTGATTGGTTGCCTCCTATAGTCACCCCAGAAGGCAGAGATCAAGCCTGCAGCCTAAGTACTTGCCTTTGACGAGAACTGAACCTGGGACCTTTCAGTCCAAGGGTCAGAGCGCTATCTACTGAGTCAAACCGGCTAGGGCAAGGCTGTGTTTTTTAAATGTCTCTAAAACATTCTAGTGTACCATAATTTTTTTGTCTATTCTACTTTCCATTGATATTTCAGATATTTTCAGATTGAGGCTATTTAAAAGTTGTTCATATCTTTTGATCATTTTTTTTCTATTTATTATATTCTGGCTTTTTCAAAGTAAATTGTAGCTATACCTTATATACTCTGCATTTTAATCCCACTGTCAGTTTTCTGTAAGCATTTTCATAGATTTGTACCTTCACTCTTTTGATAGTATTCATTTAACTCAGCAAAATTTTTAACATTTTATTTTGAGATGATTGCAGATTCACGGATCGTGTGTTTTGACAGTGAAGTACTTAATTTTAACATAGCCAAATTTATTGCTTTGTTTTATGATTAGTGCTTTTTGAGTCTTAAGAAAGTCTTCTCTATCTGAGGTCATGAATTTGATCTCCTACATTACCTACTGAAATGTTCATAATTTTTAATTTTATATTAAGGTCTTTAAAGCACCTGGATTAATTTTTATTATTTTTAGTATGACGTGGGATAGTGGTCCATTTTCATATTTTTTCTTATTCAGAATTTCCTGGTGTCATTTATGGGAAAGTTCCTCCTTCCTCCATATCTCCAGTGCCATCTCTGCCACAGATCAAATGTCTAAGATGTTGGGGCTTTCTCTGAGGTTTGAAATCATATCTATCTCTTTAATAAAAAATTGTATCTATTTGTTGCTGGGATATAGGGATACTATTGACTTTTTAATAATGATTTCTAGCGGACAACCTTGTAGATATTAATAATTTGTCCTTGGTTTATTTTAGGTTTACTGTGCTAACCATCAGCTGCAAATAATTACAGTTTTATTTCTTTCTTTCCAATCTTGACACATTCTTTCTGATCTGGACTGAATGCAGTGGTGAGAACGTCCAGGACAATGTCCAAAAGAAGAACCATAATGCACAGACGTCCTCTCTTGTTTCTGAATTTAAAGGGAATGCTTCTAATGTTTCACTATTAAGTATAATAATTGCTATATTTTGTTTGTGTGTATATATGTAGATATCTTTTATAAAATAAAATTTCTTTCTATTCCTATTTTACTAAGAGCTTTTATCAAGAATAGTTAAGTGTTATACAATGATTTTTTTCTGCACCTATTGCAATGATAGTGTTTCTGCATTAAAATTTTATTAAAGACAAGGGGCCTGGTGCACAAAACTTTGTGCACTCGGGGTGGGGGTGGGTCCCTCAGCCCAGCCTGTGCCCTCTCACAGTCTGGGACCCCTCAGGGGATGTCCACCTGCTGACGTGCCTGGCCAGCCTGGGTGAGGGGCTGATGGCTGTTTGCAGGCTGGCCAAGATACCTAGTGGGGATGCTCACCCCGTGGGGGTGTGGCCAGCCTGGGTGAGGAGCTGAGGGATGTTTTCAGGCTTCCCACAACCCCTTCAGGGTTTGGGTCCCTACTGGAGTGCCTGGGCAGCCTAGGTGAGAGGCTGAGGGCTGTTTGCAGGCTGGCCACAGCTCCCATTGACCCAAGGTCCCAGTGAGGCTGGCTGGAAGCAGGTTTCTGGGGTTTGTTTATCTTCTATAATTGAAATTTTGTTGCCTAGAGCAGAAGCCACAGCCTGCCTAGGCAGACAAGGAAGCCTCCTGTTTGCTTTCGTTCCGTGGCTTCTATAATTGAAACTTTGTTGCTTTGAGCAGAGGCCACAGCTGGCCTAGGCAGGCAGTTTCTGCCATCGCTGGCCTCCTGTTTGCTCTAGCTCTGTGGCTGTCAGCCTCCATCTTGGCTGAGTTAATTTGCATATCAGTGCTCTGATTGGCTGGTGGGCGTGGCTTGGCTTAGGTGTAATGGAGTGAAGGTTAATTTGCATATTACTCTTTTATTAGATTAGATAACATTCTAATATTGAACAAACCTATTCCTATAATAAAACCAACTTGAACTTGATATATATTGTAAGGCTTAATTTGCTAATATCTCATTTAGAGCTATAATTTCCTTTTAAAAAATATATATGTTTATTGATTTCAGAGAGGAAGGGAGAGGGAGAGGGAGACAGAAACACCAATGATGAGAGAGAATCATTAATCAGCTGCCTCCTGCAAGCCCCACACTGGGGATCGAGCCTGAAACCCAGGCATATGCTCTGATATGGAATTGAACTGTAACTGACTTCCTGGTTCATAGGTTGATGCTCACACCAGCCAGGCTATAATTTCCTTTTTTTAATGTTATTTTTCTTTGTTTTCTTGTCTGAATTTGGCATCAAGCTCATATCATTTTGCCTCTTGTTCCTGTCCAAGGAACTATCTGATGGGCAGATGGACATAAGGCAAATGCCATCCACAGTTCTTTACGCCCATAGATTCACACTTCTTTGTTGTTTCCGGCCTTAGCTCACTCTTGCAATTTTTTAAAATATACATTTTGTCTTAAAGACTTTCCCCCTAGGGCAATTTTTGGCGTATGGCAAAATTGAGCAGAAGGTACAGAGATTTCCCATGTACCCCCTGCCTCCATACATGTATAGCCTCTTCCATTATCAATATTACTCACTGGAATGGTACATTTGTTACAGTTGATTAACCTACAGTGCTACATCATAATCACCCAAAGACCACAGTTTATAATAGGTGTTGTACATTCTATGGTGCTGGACACATGTATAATGATATATATCCATCATTATAGTATCATAAGAGTATTTTCACTGCCATGAAAGTCCTGTGTGCTCTGCCTGTTCACCCTTTTTTCTCTCCCTTCTGCCCCCCACCTCCCAACCCCTAGAAACCACTGATCTTTTTACTCTCTCCATACTATTACCTTTTCTAGAATGCCATATAGTTAGAATCATACAGTGTGTCAGTGATTTTCAACTGGTGTGCCACAAGGATTTTTTAAAAATTGATTTCAGAGGGGAAGGGAGAGGGAGAGAGATAGAAACATCAATGATGAGAGGGAACCATTAATTGCCTGCCTCCTGCACGCCCCACACTGGGGAGTGAGCCTGACACCTAGGCATGTGCCATGACCAGGAATCGAACCATGAACCTTCTGGTTCCTAGGTCAACGCTCAACCACTGAGCCATGCCGGCTGGGCCCGCAAAGATTTTTAAAGCATGCAACACCAGACTATTTGGTTAAGGGCACTAATCTCTTTTCCCTTAGATTCAAAAAAGAAAAAGAGACAGCCAACACAATAGCTGTCTGGTGTAAATGAATTAAAATTACATTCATTTTGGTCAGATCAGCAAACAATATAAAATTTTTGTGGTGTACTGCAAAATTTCAGTAATTAGTTTATATGTGCCATGAGATGAAAAGGTTGAGAATCGCTGCAGTGTGTAGCCATTTCAGATTGGCTTCTTTTACTTAGTAATATGCACTTAAGTTTCTTTTATGTCTTCTCACAACCTGATAGCTCATTTCCTTTTAACACTGGATGTGCCACAATTATGATTATGCATTCACCTACTGAAAGACATCTTGATTGCATCCAAGTTTTGGCGATTATGAATAAAGCTGCTGTAAACACCCATACAGAGATTTTTTGTGTGCACATGAAAGTTTTCAACTCCTTTTGGTACACACCAAGCAGCGCAGTTGCTGGATCATATGTATGGTAACAGTATGTTTAGTTTTGTAAAAAAGCATCAAGCTATTTTCCTTACCATTTTGCATTCTGAGGAGCAATGAACCAGAGTTCCTGTTGCCCCACATTCTTGCCATAATTTGGTGTTATCAGTGTTCTAGATTTGGGCCATTCTAATAGGAGTGTAGAAATATCTTCTCTTGGTTTGTGACTTGTCTTCTCATTCTCTTTACTCTGTCTTTTGCAGAGCAGCAGGGTTTTTTTTGTTTTTGTTTTTTAATTTTAATGAAGCCCCGCTTACCAAAATAATTTCTTTCATGGATTATGCCTTTGGCTGAAAAGTTTTTATCCAGAATGTGTGATGATTTGTACCAGGAGTGTGTTCACTGAACCTCAAGTATGCCATACAGCCGGAAGCAGAAATTCTCATCGGCATTTTCTCGGTAAGAATTAAGCACTTACCTCTGTCTACATTATTCCCAGTGGACATCAGGTAACTTCTTCCATGTTCTGTCACCAGCTCCACTCCTGTCCTGCAACGCTCAATCAGCAAGTTCTGCAGCCCATGTAGGCAAGCAGGGGGGGGAGAAAAAGGCAAAAAGGCAAAAAGGCAAAAAAAAAAAAAAAAAAAA
>PVJC01052332.1:0-11175 GCA_004026665.1 Murina feae
ACACACACAAAGCACCTGGCAGACTGGAGCCATCATAGGACATCCACTGAGGAGTTCCAGACTGTGAGAGGGGGCAGGCTGGGCTCAGGGACCCCCACTCTCCCCGACCCCCATGCATGAATTTCATGCACCGGGCCCTTATTACAGCCATAAATATGAAGGAAATCTTACTATTTATAACAGCATGGATGGATCCTGAGGACATTATGCATGGTGAAATAAGTCAGAGAAAGACAAATACCATATAATCTCACTTATACATGGAATTAAAAAAACACACAAATAAATGAACTCACAGAAACAGAGAACAGATTAGTGGTTGCCAGAGGAGGGGGCTAAGGGATTGACTCTGAAATAGGTGAAGATGGTATAAACTTCCAGTTATAAAATAAGTAAGTCCTGGGGATATGATGTACAGCATGGCAACTATAGTTAATAAAAGTATTGTATATCTGAAAGTTGCTAAAAAAGTCGATTTTAAAATTTCTTATCTCGCCCTACCATGTGGCTCAATGGTTTCAAGTCAACCCAGGAAGCAGAGGTCAGTGGTTTGATTCCTGGTCAGGGCACATGCCCAGATTGCAGGCTTGATCCCCAGTAGGGGCATGTAGGAGGCAGCAGATTGATGATGTTTCTCTCTCATCGATGTTTCTATCTCTCTATACCTCTCCCTATCTCTCTAAAAATCAATAAAAACATATTTAAAAAATTTCTTATCTCAAGAAAAAAATTTATAACTGTGTGGTGAAAGATTTAACTAGACTTATATGTATACATTTTGTAGTATATACAGATAATGAGTCATGTTGTACACCTGAAACTAATGTTTTATGTCAATCATATGCAAATTAATTTTTAAAAAGAGAGATCTTTTGTCTTTAAAGCCTAATGCAAAACCTTTGTCTTAAAAGCATAATAAAGGAAATTTTGACAATTTTATGCCCCAGAAGTGTGATAACTTAGATAAAATGCACAAATTCCTTGAGAGACACAAACTACAAGATAAGAATATTCACTCTTGCCACTTCTTTTTCACATTACTGGAGGTACTAGGGCAATTAGGTAAGAAATTGAAACAAAATGCATCAAGATCGGAAATGAAAAAGTGAAATTATTTCTATTTGCAAATGGTATGGTCTTGTATACAAACATTTTAAAGAAATCCAGTAAAATTATTATAATTAATAAATGAGTTCAACAAGGTTAAAGAGTAGTTAATAAAAGTGTAAATTATTATTGATTTTTTTAAAACCCTTAGTCTTCAACTCCTAAAAGAGGGTGCAAGGAGTTAATTTGATAATGTTTAACAATATTGTACTTTTTAGGGAAATATTTAAGTAGAAGATAGCATTGGAGATAGTTTTAAAATGTTTTTCATGGCTAGTATTAAAAAAAATTTAAAACCTAAATGTGATTTGTCTAGTTTCTCAATATGTAGAAAACTATATGTGCTCTTGCTATTTAATATAATCATTTGATTATATTAAAAATTAGTTTAAAAATTCACTATTAGTTATTATACATGATTAATAAAAATTTTTTGTTTAAAATTATTTTCTTGTGCTAAAATAAAAACCAGAAATAACCAGGAAAAAAAAAGAATACAAAGTCAATACACAAAAATCAATTTTAATTTTATACACTTGCAATTACCATCTGAAAATGAAATTAAGAAAACAGTTCCAGTTGCATAAAATCAAAAAGAATATGGTACTTAGAAATAAATTTAACAAAATTGGTGCAAGACTTGTGTAATGACAATTACACAATACTTTTTAAAGAAATTAAAGAGGATCTAAATGGAAAAGGATCCCATGTTCGTGGGTCAGAAGATTTAATATTGTTTTCATGACAGTAATTCCCCAAATTTTCTATATATTCAATTAAATTCCTATAGGAATCTCAACAGAATTTTTTACAGAAATTTCAAACTTATCTTAAAATTCATATAGAAAAATCAAATGATCAAATATAGCTGGAGCAATCTTGAAAGAACAGTTTGAAAGCTCTCATTTTTTATTTCAAAACTTAACAAGACAGTTTGGTATAGGTATACAGACCAACAAATAGATCAATGGAGTAAAATGGATAATATACTTGAGAGTCTACAAATTTGCCTTTACATTTATGATCATTTGATTAATGACAAGGGTACCGATGCAATTCACTAGGGAAAATAATAGTATATTCTACAAATGATGCTGGGACAACTAAATATCTCCATGCAAAAGAATGAACTTGGACCCCTACTTTACACTGTATAAAAAATTAATTCAAAATGAATTATAGAACTAAATGTAGTAGATAAAACTAGAAAACTTTTAGAAGAAAACATGGGTTTAAATTTTCATGACCTTGGATTAGGCAATGATTTCTTACACATGAAAACAAAAGCACAAGTAAGAAATGAAAAAATAATAGATAAGTTGGACTTCATTAAAATAAAAACTGGTTATGCAAATAATATCAAGTTGTGAAAAGACAACTCATAGAATGAGAAATTATCATTGGAAATTATATCTCTGATAAGGGTTTTTTATTTAGAATATATAAGTATCTCTTGCAATTCAACAATAAGAACCAAATAATCTAATTTAAAAATGGAGAAAGAATTTAAGTAGTCATTCTCCAAAGAAAATATACAAATGATCGATAAGCACATGGAAAAATATTAAACAACATTAATTGTTAGATAAATAAAGCTCAAAATCACAATGAAATACCACAATGAATGGCTATATTTTAAGAGATGGACAATAAGAATTTGGGAAGATAGAGAGAAATTGAAGCCTTCATATCCTACTGGTGGGAATGTAAAATGGTGCAGCTACTTTGTAAAACAGTTTAGCAGTCCCTCAGAAAGTAAAAATAGTTACCAGGTGACCCAGCATTTCCACTCTTTTAAGTATATATTAAAAAAGAAAAAAAATGAGCATACATGTGTGCACAAATTTGCAATGGCCCCCAATTTTAAACAGCCCTAATGTCCATAAATTGATAAATGGATAAATAAAATGTGTATTCATTAAATGAGATATTATTTAGTAATAAAAAGCAATGATGTACTGATACATGCTAAAATATGGTTGAATCTAGAAACATTATGCAAAGTGAAAGAGTCCTGTCACAAAATAGCACATTTTGTATCATTCCACTTATATGAAATATCCAAAAGGAGAAACCAAGATGGTGGCATAAGTAAACGCCTGAAATTGCCAGTTAAAAATACAGCAAAAAGAAAAAACGGACACCACCCAGAACCACAGGAAGGCTGTCTGAGTGGAAATTCTACAGCTAGAAGGAAAGAGGAAAACACACCAAAACTCAGAGGAGGTGCAGAAGTAAACTGAAGCGGTATGGAGGCACCAAGGGAAAGGGCTGGCAACTGAGGATGCGGTTGTCTTTTTCAATCTGGAGGAAGGCACAAGTTCCCGACGGCTCTGAACTCTAGTTCCAGGCGAGTTTCTGAGGATCCAGACTCATACAGGGAGAAACTGGACTATTTGGCACCGGGAAGAACTCCAGAGTGGCTTTTTCTCAGCAGTGCTTGCAGCGATTACCATGGGACACTGAGACCCAGGGCTTCTAAGGGCTGGGCTGAGGATCAGCCATAGCTGTTTTCTCTGCCCTGTTGATTCCCTGAGACCCTGCCCCACTGAAGCTGAGTGCAGAGGCCTTTGCATATGAAAGGCCTGGCCCTTTGCAATCTACAATTACCTAACAAACTGAAGCTGGGTCAGACAGACCCAGGACATCCAAAAGAAGGTCCAAGGCCCCACAGAAACCTGCATTGTTTCACAGCTGGGCTTCATCTGGGAACCTCCAAACCACAAACAGAGAAGAGGACTCTGCAGATATCTCTGTAGCTCCTGCTGGATAGCCTCAGGCAGAGGTTAAATTAGCATCTCTTTAGAGATCCAAGAGCCAGTGAACCCAGTGGTCAGAGTGGGACATCCAGATTACAACTCCTCAGATTCATAAGGAACACACTCAGGGGGCAGACTCAGTGAGCACCAAAGCCCCGCTGAAACAAGTCTTGACCTATAAGGATGTCTCCAGCATAGAAGTTCTCCACCATAGACACAGCTGATTCTCATAGCCAAGTGGCCTGGAGGTCAATTCCTCCCAGAGATACCTACAACAGTCAAGGCTTAACTACAACAAGACTGTGTACAAAACCCCCAAAGGGGTGCATCAAGAGTGTCCACCTCAGGTAATTGGGGAGGCTGAGCCACTAGGCCCTATAGGACACATAGCACAGAAAGCCACCCTATCAACACAGGGAAGCAGCCAAAATGCGGAGACAAAGAGACAGATCACAAATGACAGAAATGGAGGAAAGCAAACTATTGAATATAGAGTTCAAAACTACGGTTTTAAGGTTTTTCAAGAATTTTCTAGAAACCGCCAAAAAATTTAGTGAAACCCTCAATAAATCTAGTGAGACCCTTGAGGATATGAAAAAGGACCAACTAGAAATTAAGCATACACTGACTGAAATAAAGAATATTATACAGAGATCCAACAGCAGACTAGAGGATCGCAAGAATCAAGTCAAAGATTTGAAATACGAAGAAGCAAAAAATACCCAACTGGAAAAGAAAAAAGAAAAAAGGATCCAAAAATATGAAGCTAGTGTAAGAAGCCTCTGGGACAACTTCAAGAGTACCAATACCAGAATTATAGGGGTGCCAGAAGAAGAGAGAGAGCAAGATATTGAAAACCTATTTGAAGAAATAATAACAGAAAACTTCTTCTACTTGGTGAAAGAAATAGACTTACAAGCCCAGGAAGCACAGAGAACCCCACACAAAAGGAATCCAAAGAGGACCACACCAAGACACATAATAATTAAAATGCCAAGAACAAAAGACAAA
Source organism: Murina feae (assembly GCA_004026665.1). NCBI lineage: Eukaryota > Metazoa > Chordata > Mammalia > Chiroptera > Vespertilionidae > Murina > Murina feae. The sequence goes on from PVJC01052332.1 coordinate 4,878, forward strand.
GAGAGAATCTTAAAAGCAGCAAGAGAAAAACAGTTAGTTACCTACAAGGAAGTACCCATATGATTGTTAGCTGATTTCTCAAGAGAAACTATGCAGGCCAGAAGGGAGTGGCAAGAAATATTCAAAGTGATGAATAGGAAGAACCTACAGGCAAGATTACTTTACCCAGCAAATCTATCATTCAGAATTGAGGGTCAGACAAGGAGCTTCACAGACAAGAAAAAGCTAAAGGAGTTCATCACCACCCAACCAGTATTATATGAAATGCTGAAAGATATCCTTTAAGAAGGGGAAGAAGAAAAAATAAAGATAAGGATTATGAACAACAAAGTGACAACAAATACATATCTATCAACAAGTGAATCTAAAAATCAAGTGAATAAAAAATCTGATGAACAGAGTAAACTGGTGAATAGAATAGAATCATGGCATAGAAAGGGAGTGGACTGACAATTCTCAGGGAATGGGGAAGGAGTGCGGGGGTGTGGGAAGAGAGTGGACAAATATCATACACCTATGGATGAAGACAGTGGCAGGGGGTGTAAGGGAAGAGTGTGGGGTGGGAACTGGGTGGAGGGGAGCTATGGGGGGAAAAAAAGAGGAACCACTGTAATGATCTGAATAATAAAGATTTAATTTTTAAAAAAAGAAATATCCAAAATAGACTTTTGTTGAAACTATCTTACCTAATAATAGACAAACATGTAAATTGACCATCCCTCTGCTATGCTCACCAGCCAATCAGGAGAGTATGCAAATGACCCAACAAAGATGGCAGTTAATTTGCATAGATAGGCGCATAGTGTCCCAGTGAAGATTGGGAGCTCCGAAGACTGAAGGCTCTGGCTGGAGCAGCGACAACTGAAAGCTCCGGCCAGAGTGAAGGTCTGGGTCCTGGGTGCTGGAGGAAAAGCAGTGCCGGCAGCCAGGGGAAGGAAAGGCCTATTGCACAATCTCTTCGTGCAACAGGCCTCTAGTCCTATATAATAAAAGGCTAATATACAAATAGACTGAATGGTGGAACAACCGGAACAACTGAACAACTGAACAACTGGTCACTATGACATGTGCTGACCACCAGGAGGCATGCACAGGACATGGAGGGCGTTGGTGCAGCAGGTGAGCAAAGGTCGCCGTTTGCTGTCATAGGGGCGAGCATCTGGTTGTTACTGAAAATTATTTGCTCCCATGTACCACGGTCCTGCCTGGCACTTGCACCTGTTGCCAGTTCCAGCTACGCTTGCACCTGTTGCCAGTGCCCAGCACTGGCCCCAATCACTCAGCACTGTCAGCGGGTGTGAGTGGCGGCGGCTGGCCCCAATCGCCCCTGAGGGCTTCTCCACCTTCCCCTGCTCATGAGGGGTGATCGGGATAGCAGCCACTGCTTGCACCTGCTGCTGGCAGTGGCCCCAATTGCTCTGTGCCATCAGGAGGTATGAGCGGGGCCAGCTCCATCAGCACATGGGAGTGGCAGCATGGGAGCAGGGCTGCCAGCAGAGAGGGGACCAGGGGTCATGGCAGGAGGGGCCAGGAAGGGGTGTGGAGGATGGGCTGAGGCCCACCCCTGTGCCAGCCACAGCCTCATGGCCCACAATTCCTTTCAAGGTACATGAATTCATGCAATGGACCCCTAGTTTATTCATAAAGGATCAGGTTCTATTTTGTTATGCTAAATTGTTGGGATGTATGCTATGGTCATATTGCTACTATGAGGGAAGACACTGCTTAAGAATGACATCTACACAGAAAAGAGCACAGCCAAAAGACAGAGAAAGCTCTCTGAAAATGTATTTTCAACACAAAAATCCATGTAAACACCAAGCAATACCAATTAAATGAATTAACTAACTCCCAGTTTAAGTTGGGTTTCTGGCATGTGCAACTGAAAGAGTCCTGACTCATATAGTTTGTTAAACAACCAATTATTTTATTTTTACTTCCATTGTACTTAAATATATTGTAAATACAGGAAAGGTGTTCTACAGAATTTTATTGACCATAATAGTGATTTTTTGGGGGTGAATATTTACTCTTCAGTAGAATTACTGGCCTGCAAAAGACATCAAACTCTGTATAGGGATATAGAGATAGATAGATTAGATAGATAAATGATAGATGATAGATAGATAGATAGATAGATAGATAGATAGATAGATAGATAGATAATATATAGAGATAGGGATGTGCATATATAATTTATATATAAATTATAATGCTATAACTTGGATTATAAATAACCAAAGTCATATTAAATTTCATTAAAATACATTACTTTTTAGTAGTAATTGTAGTCCTTCCACCACTGGAGAGTTGGTTATGAGATGAATATATTTCTTGTCTCAACTTTGAGAGTTCCTTACAAATAAAAGGCAGTATAATAATTAGAAAACAGTAGAAATATGAGGTAAGAAGTATGTTCGATCATTTAACAAAGTTACTAAGAATAATTACTTGTTTTTCTTCCTTGTTAACCTTTAGGTCAAATGCTTTAATCCCATTTGTTGAATACTACAGATTCTTGCTTCATGGTTCCCAATAAGGTACATTATATGTCTATGTACCCACTAACTGGTAGAGGATTTCTGTATTTGATGGATAACATGAGGTTAAATGGACATAATTCTCAAGATGATGTGAAAGTTTTTGCCCTAAAATTCTTGACAAGTATAGCCATAAGAGAATGTACTGAAACTTCAATATGGAAGCAGGTATTGTTTTCTAATGATAGGGAATCACTAAACGTTACTACAAGTACCATTTGTTCAATAACAGCAATATGACATTAGCCACCATTTTCAGTAGTTCCTTCTTTTGGTACTGATTTTGTAACAGATCCTGGCTATATGCTAAAGATAGAGAAAAATATAACACAGTCCTTTGCTGAAGCAACTAATAATCTAGTAAGGAGCTCAGTTTTACGAGAGTTTTACTGCTAATGAGATAATAAAATCAAAGTCTTAAAAATAATAAAATGCACAATGCCACTTATTTGTGCTTCAATTCTACCTTTAATTTGAATTATTTCTTCTGAAATATGAATTTTCTACCTCTTTGCATTCACATTCTACTTCATGAATAAAGTGAGTCTTAGAAATGTGTCCTTCTCTAATGCATGGGAAATATTTATCCCACAGGACTGAGTTGCATTGTTCCTCTGTACTTTAGCCCTTCCTTTCTTACCTCTGACTGACGCTTTATAAGGGAATCCTTCTCTTCCAGCAAGCTTGTCAGTTCATGAATCTTGAATTGGAAATCACTGCAACTTCCTTCTCTTCTTGAAACATCTTTTTGATACTGATTTAATTGAGTCTAATAATTTAAAAAGAAATGAAAATGATTATAATTCTCATTTACAAAATAGGTAACTGAGTTCTAGAGAGGTTAAGTGACATAAAGTCATATACCCAGCTATGATATGAATAACTTTATGAATAAAAAATATGAATTAAAATTAGAAATTTCTCATCTTTATAAAAGTGCCTTTGCTATTTAGGGCTTGGCATTATGTAAGTAGCATTCTTAGGCTACAATTATTAAAATAAAGCTTTAGATTCCTTCAAATTATAATTAAGAAAAACTCAATAATAATAATGAATATTATACCATGATCTGCAATTCACAAAATATTTTTCCTGCATGACTTATCTCAGTTCTCAGAGCAGCCTTGTGAAATACGTATTGTTATAACACTTATTTACAAAACAGAGAGATGAGATCCAGAGAGGTTAAATGACACAGTTATACAGCTAATAAGAAACATAGCTGCAACTAACTCTAATACAGATCTTTTGACTCCAAATCCTGCCCATTTTCCTCATTAGTATATTATGTCTGCATAGATGGCTATTAGGTTGAAGTGTTATTAGTAATGCTGAGATGAAAAAGAAACTAGTGGAGAAAATTTGCTAGAAAAATCACTAGACTTTTGAACAAATTATATTTTGTTTCATTTTTATTTTTGGTCAAGATTGTACAGTGATATTTGGAGAGAAAGACCTGTGGTCAGTTTTTCTATTAAAATATTTAAGTATATTTAGCTACATTTAGGAACCACTAAATTAAGAGTTAGTCAATTTGACCTAAAATTGCAAGATAAGGTAATGTATACTTATTCTCACAAATATCATCATAATTTTTATACCAATTACACATACATAATTCAACACTGCTTTTATGCTTGTGCTTAACAAGGGTCTTGCTATGTATCATTCCTCAAAGTGAAGTGAGGATTTTTATGAATCCAACTGTGGCTTTGCTAGTTAATCTCAAATGTTGCTCTTGCCTGCATAAACATGCTGTAGGCAAGCTCACAAAGTGTCCTGTCTTCCTGCTATCGAATAAAAATTTTATAAAAATTAAAAAACAAAAAGCCTAAACTTAATATATTTTTATTTCCCAGAGAAGATGAAGCTAAATTAGAGAACAGTTTAGCAATGTTCTATACACAGTGATATGTATTTAAACCAAAAGTTCTATGGCATATTCTTAAAACTCTACCTTCATTTGATTTTTCCTTGTAGCTTTCAATGTGAAACCATCATTATCTTAATAGAAATGTTGGGCTGACCTGTGTATTTATGCAGTGTAGCATCAACTTACCCTTAGCTTACAGATCTCTCTATCTTTCTCCATTCTTAAGTTTTTTACCATTTCCATGTAATGGTTGCCAATCTCATCCATTTTAGCCTGTAGCATAGGGCCTGTGCATGTCTCAGAAACCTACCCAAGACAAGATAACTTTCTGTAATTGGATTCTTATGAAAAAAATATATATTATATTACAAGGTTTATTACATTAAAATCACATGATTAATTGAAAAATTGAAATAATGAGAGCATTTTTTAGGAATTGCATTATACAGCCCAAATGGTAGTGAGATAAGACCTAACTGCATGCAAGAACATCAGAAAGCAGTCCATGTATTTTCTCAAAATAAATAGGATTATATCTATATATGTATACATATACATATATATAATATACACAATATAATTACAAATATATAATATATATGTTTGCCAATGCTAAGATCACAATAGTATAACTGAGGTAATAAAATATATTTAGAACAGTTTTAATACCTGAATTCTAAGATTTTTATTCTCTTGTTCTAAATTATGTTTACAGTACTCCAGTTCTTTTAATCTATATTCTATGTCTGAGAGTGTATGTCGAAGAGAGAGATTGCTTTCTTCCAATGCTTGGCATTTTGAAGTTGAGTCTTGAAGTCCTTGCTGTAAAGAAGATACAAGTAAATAAGACAAATGGTTTCTACTTTGGGGCAAAGAGTGCTCTTTTAGTTGATTAATTCTATTATATAAAGCAAATATTTTTTCATGCCTAGTTTTTTTAAATATTGGCCCCTAAATTGTCAGTTAAATCAGCCATGTAAAATGCTAGATTCTTGCCCTTATCCTGACTTACCTGTCTTGAGTAAGAAGGAATCAAGACTAGATGAAGTTTCATTGTACCAATTTAGCAATCTGACACTTGCTACTCTTTGACAGTATTATACCCTGCGTACTAGTAGACACCAAAAATAACCATATGCCTAATTATTTATGTGACAAATGGAAGCTGTACAAAAATTTGGGACTGTCATGGGAGTAAAGACTAGGAAGGGATTAATTAGCCTTAGAGACTCATTACAATTTCCTAGGAATCAACTCTGCTCAGACATCTGGAAAATACTTCTAGAGCTGACTCTTTCATTTATTCATTGAACAAACATGTAAGATCTACAAAAACAAAAAACAAAAACTCAATGTTTTTTATGACACACTGTAGATTAAATCAATGAGTGAACTTGGGTTTTCAATATTTAGGCAGTTCTTGTCACCCACTAGCATAGGTAAATGCGGACTGTATAAACTTTACATCTATAATACATACGGTTATCTTTTTCTGAGAGGCTTTTAAAAAAAAATATATATATATATACTAGGGGCCCGGTGCACGAAATTCGTGCACGGGCGTGGGGGGTGCGAGGGGATGGTCCTTCAGCCCAACCTGCACCCTCTCTAATATGGAGTTCTTGGGGACTCGCACAATCCAGGATCTCTGGTTCTAAACCGCTAACCTGCCTGCCTGCCCTAACCACTCTGCCTGCCTGCCTGCCTGATCCCCCTAACTGCCCTCCCCTACAGGCCTGGTCACCCCTATTAACTTTCTTTTTTAATGTTATCTCCTTCACACAAAATTGTATTTGACTTCCTTATTGGCTTCTTCTTCTCACACAATTTTTCTCCTTTATGTAACACTTTTCCTACTGACTCATCATTTATAAACTTTTCTTTC
>PVJC01052333.1:0-11095 GCA_004026665.1 Murina feae
CTCCACTCTTCCTTGGGGTCCCTCCTCAGGCCCATCCTGTGAGGCCCTTCCCCACTCCTAACCTTTATGCCCTGAACACAGCATTAGTCTTATTTGGCTGTCTTTTACATCCACAGTCCTTCTCCTGGGCACCTCTTTGCTTTCTCCACCTGGTAGAATTCCAGGCGAGGCCAGCATCCCTGGGCTACTGGGTGCATCACTCCATCTCTGCTTCTGCCTTCACATCGCCCTCTCCTCTGTCTACACTCCTCTTATGAACCCAGGACAATCCCAAGACCCTGTTCAGTTGCTGCATGCACTAGGATGCTTTCCCTGAACCTTCCTCTCCTCCCTCAACCCTCCCACCTGCCCTGTCCAGGTGGAGGCCACAGCACCAGCAATACTGGGGACACAATGGACTACAATAGTGTGTCTCTTCTTCCAGTTTGTGATCAAGGAGTCAGTCTTTATACCTTAATAAAGCCAGGCTCCTGAGTCCCTAACCTTTGGATGTCGAACAATGCACAGCCCCTCCACCTTCCTCCAGAGAAAGAAGTCTGCTTTCTTTCCCATTGGGCCTCCTGGCTGGGCCGGGAAATCCAATATGACAGGGAGAAGGAGGGGCTGCTCTACCCCTTCCTCTTCCTGAAATCAACCCAGTCACCTCCCAACCATACTTGTTGACTCAAACCTTCCTCCATGCCCCCTCCCAACACCACTTCTCACCCTACCTGCTTTCCAACACTCCCATCATCCTCCCCTCTTCTATTGGTGAAATCCAAAGAAACTCATCCCAGTCCACGTTGGGGGCATCCCTACCACTCACTGGCATACCATCAACCCCTTGGGAGAGGTCAGCCCCTCAGAGGTGGGGGCGAGATGCCCACTTGAAGCAAACCAGTCTTTCAAAGTCCTGCTCCCCTCCGCCATCCCCCACTGCCCAGGTCCATGTGCCCAGCTCACCTGTCTCTCCCCAGATGGGCAGGTACTCATCTTGCTGAATGTCCAGCATGATCTCCAGCCCGTTGCCTGTCCCCCCCTTGACCGTGGTGAGCAGAGGTTTGCCATCCTCGCCTGAGTTAAACATGTAACACTTCCCATATTTTGTAAACACCTGAAGGAGAGAAGAGAGAGAGAGAGAAGCACATGGGTAACTTCAGACTGGGCTCCAGAGACAGGTGAGACCCCAGAGACCCGACAACAGGCCCGAGTTCCCACAGTCCATCACGACCAACCCATCAGGGACCAAGGATTCCTCGCCCTAAGGGCCTGACTTTTGCCACATGGGATCCTGGCATGAAAGGACAAATCTGAACACCCCCTGGGTTGGTGGCAATGGGATCTGGTCTCTTCTCCCTCTGAATGGTCCTTCTGTCCACGTTAGTTAGCTCTTAACCTTCCAATCTGCACCCCTGGCCCTGAGATCTTTCCTGGACTCCAGATACACTGACCCCACTGTCTAGTAAGCATGACCTCAGGGGAACCACAGACCCTGGGCACTCACATGTTCCAGTTGGAATAAATCTTCCTCAGGCTCCCCCCACAGCCATGGTCCCCCTGCATTCCTTTTTTTCTTTTATTGATTTTTTACAGAGAGGAAGGGAGAGAGATAGAGAGTTAGAAACATCGATGAGAGAGAAACATCAATCAGCTGCCTCCTGCACACGCCCTACTGGGAATATGCCTGCAACCAAGGTACATGCCCTTGACTGGAATCGAATCTGGGACCTTTCAGTCCACAGGCTGACACTCTATCCACTGAGCCAATCCAGTTAGCCCCCGTCCCTCCGCCTGCATTCTTATGCTGGAAATAGCACCACTACCTGCCAAGGGTCATAACCTCTTCCTTTCTGCCTGGCTTTTTCTGTCACATGCATGTGGCCCTACTACGAGCAAGGATTTGGGGATGGCAAAGAAGCACAAGCCCTACCACCTGCCTTCACAGTCTATAGGAAGGGTCAGTCAAACAACAGATTCCTCATGTTTCTCCGCTATACGGAATGGCTCTCCCTGGCAGGTGAACTATTTCAAAACAGACAGGCCCTACTCTCTCGGCTCCATGGTGGAGACAGCCGGAACATGATTTTTCAAAGAGCTGAGCTTTATCATCATTACTGTATGTAGCCACTGAACTTGGCCAATGAACTTGTCCCCCAGAGAGGTGCTCTTAGGGATCGCTATGATGAATGGACGAGAGCATTTTGAAGTGAGCACGTCCCCTGCTGGGCTGAACACATCCTAAGTGACATCGGGGGTTTCCTTTGTAGACCCACCAATAACCTCTTTGGTTTCCAAATTGTTCATAATACGAATCTTCCTGTCTATCTAACGGGATTTGTAAGTAGAAGTACACTCCAGCTTAGCACCAGATCACGGGGAATCCTAGCCCCCACTCCCCCTCTATCTGCCACTTGAACTTCAGAATATCAGGCTGGGGTTAGAATATGTTGTCTACTCCTGGAGTCACCTGTGTTCCCAGACCTGCCACAGACGTGCTGCGTAACACTGATAAAGGAATCGACACTTTTTGAGCTTCTGAGGGTGAGGACCAGGTACGAGAGCTAAAAGGGGACTCAGAGATGATCTCGCCCACCCGCCTGACTTCACAAGTAAGGAAATGGAGGCCTGGGAGAGAGGGAGTGACCTGCCTAAGGCTATGCAGCAAGGACATATCCATCTGGGACACGGACTCCCAGTTCAACCCGATCCTTCCTTTATACCAGCCTCCCTCAGTTTCTCCACTTGCAAGAGGAGATGGAGGCTAGTCCAGGGCATTGCTACCTTCAGTGGAGCAATGCCTGAGTGCCTGCTCTGTGCCAGGCACTGGACTGGCAGCATCAGTGCCTCATGAATCAGTCTTTCCCCATAGAGGAGGGAGCAGACAGGCCCTTGATGCCCCTTTCCAGGCCTGGCACTCATCCTGGGCCCAGGTGGCAGCTCCTGCAGTGTCAGTCCCATCTTTTCTGATCCCTACTCCTGGAGGCGGGTGCTGGGGCAAATGCACAAAGTTGCCAGGTGTGGACTGACGCAGAAGACAGCCTGGTGAGGGATGGAGGCAACCAGAGACGCAGGGCGGGGAGTTTAAGGGTGACCGCACTCGTGTCTGAGAGATGGCCGGGGCAATCTACAACAGCGAAGTTCTTTATCAAGTCAGGACCGCTATAGAGGCCTAACACCCTTCTGCGGCTTCCTGGTGCATTTAAGATAAAGGCCCAAATCCTCACCGGGCCTGCCAGGGCTCGGTAGGGATTCCCTCTCCCCCCTTTCTCATGTGCCACACACATGGGCCTCTTCAGCTCTTGGGATGTGCAGCCAGCTCACCCGCCACGGGCCCTTTCTATATCCCGTCTCCTCTGCCTAGAGTGTCCTCCCACACCCTTTGCCTGGCCAACCTGTGTCTAGACTTGGATTAAACGCCACCTCCCCAGAGGCACCCAGTCCCTGCTCCCAGCCTCTATTTAAACTGGGCTCCTTGTTATACGACCTCGCACCCCTGCTTTTTTCCTTTAGAGTAACATATCAAGATAGGCAACTGATTGCTAGTTGGACGTGTCTTACACGGAACTGTAAGCTGCCAAAGAGCAGGGACTGTGTCTGTTTTGTCACATGAATGAATGAACGGGCTCCGAGGTGCTGCTATGCCTCAGCCTCCTGCCCACCTCTGGGAGGTGTTCTTTGGTGCTGGCCAGCCGACTGGCCTGGTACTGGTGGGAGCTCAGGCTCATACCTCCTCTCCCTTCCTCTGCTCTGGCCTTCTCAGCTTCCCATTTAATTTTACTGAAGCATTTTTTGCGTGCTTCTCTGTGAAGGCATTAGAGGAAATGATCCTTTCAGGAACTAAAGACAGTTTACCTGGTGGGGGCCGGAGAAGGGGCTCAGACCCAGCAGAGCACCCTCACCCGGCCCCGCTGCCCGCCCGCTGAGCCCTCTGTTCCACCAGCTTTTCTGAGAGGATTATTTTCCTCTCTGCTCAACATCCAAGGCCCGAGGGCTATTTACACGCAGCGCAGTTTTGCTATAAACTTGGGACACGATGCAGCTCTCTTCCCCATCTCAGGGCATAATGATGTGTAAGAATAACACACGCTTGTAATTTATGCCTTATCACCCCCAGCCAAGACCCACAATTTATTTAAGTCCAGACTGTCAGTTGGGTGAGCTCGCTGCTTCCTCAGAGCTGCCAATCTCCCGGGCCCAGCTCTGCGCCCCAGGTTGCTGACAGATCAGAAGTGGCTGGCAGGGCTGGGTTTGCAGGGCTGCTAAGAGTCTACAATTGCTCTTAGTTGGACCAATTGGTAAGAATTCATGGTACACGTTTCCAACCTGGATGTCTAGGAGTGATGGGGTGGGGTGTCCTGCAATAGAAAAGGGGCCACGACTATGATCTCCACTGCTAACATTTTGCATGGTGCGTGACAATTTAGAGACGAACTGCCCCATGAAGTTGAGAGAAAGAAATGGACAATCCCAGGGCCTCTGCTTTTCCTCATCTGCAAACTGGGCACGGTAACCTCGCCGTGTGGGTGCAGGGCCTAAATGAGAGCATGGAAGTAGATTTGTTAGGAAGGTGACACAAGAGATATCTTTACTGGCTATGAGCCCATACTCGGGGTGGGGGTGGGGTTACTGTTTCTCCTCAGCAGAAGACAGATACATTTTTTTGGGTGTTGGGAGTGGGTCAGAGATGAAGTAAAGAATGAGGGGATTGTCCCATATGCTTGTGTCTCCATAGAAGCAAGTTCCTCTTGAAGTAATTAGAGGAGATGAAAACCACTGGGTGCCACTGATGGCTTATCTATATATAAAAGGCTAATATGCAAAGTGTCCCCTCGGGAGTTAGAGTGGGAGACTAGTTTGCTCGCTTGTTGCAACATGCACTGACCACCAGGGGGTGGTGTGGAACAAAGGAAGGCACTGGCTGGCAGCCAAAGGCCCTGATTGGCCCTGATCGCTAGCTGGGCCTAGGGACCCTACCAATGCACAAATTTCCTGCACTGGTCCTTTAATTCCTTAATAATGTTAAGTCTGTTGCTAGATGCCCAGGGCGGCCAATGAGATCTAGGGACCATGGAGTTCTGTAGGAGGGAGATACACTGATGCTTACAACTCATTTTGAAAATCTATATTCAAATCCCAATAATCAAATTGCATGTAGTTATGGGTACAGTGGATAGACATCCCCAATCTGAAACTGACCCATTCTAAATAAAAGAGCATTGTATGTGGGGATAGGGAGAGGGTCTCGCTGCCTTCCAGTAGCTCTTCGAGTAGGTCTTAAGTCACCGACTGGCTCTGCTGCTCTCCCTGGACTGCCATTCATTTTATATTTGCTGTCACTAATTTCTGCAACAGCCCTGTCAGGTTGTTATCATCACTCCCACTTTACAGATGAGAAAACCGAGGCCCCAAAAGGCTGAGCCAGGTCACGGAGCTGATAAGTGGAGAATCCAGGGTAAATCCATCTTTGCCTAATTCCAAAGCCTGTGCTCTTTGCTCTCTGGTCCCTGCAGCTTACATCCACACACGCTCCCAACCAGCTCTGTTCCCAGCAGGTGAGTCTGGTGCTTTGCTAACACTAGGGCTCTCCCACTTGATAGTGGGGGAGGTGCATCTCAAAGGCACGGAATCCTGGGGACATGCAGACAACAAAAATATTATCGCCCAAACATCTAGTTTTTCACATGGAGAGTCTAAGGCCCAGAGAGGTGACATGACCTGCCCTAGGTCACACAGCTAGTTTGGGGGCAGAGTTGAGGTCTGACCTGGATTTGATGGCTTGGGTCTGTGCTCCTTCCTTGGGTCTGTGCTCTAGCCATCAGTTTGCACATGCCATGGGTCGGAGATAATGGCTAGGCTCCCCGCCCCAGTGCACTGCATCCAGGAATAAGAGGAAGATGGGCAGCTGCTGCTGGCCCAGGTGCCAGTGTCCAGGCTCAGCATGCTCTGTTGGGGCACCCTGCCTTAGAGTCCGGGAAATGCAAAGTGGAGGCCTTGCCAGGAAATTTAGAAAAAGCTGGTACCCATGAAGACATAGTTTTCTGGTCCAATTAAGAGTGCAACCAACATTTCTATACCACATACCTAGTTAAGAAAATAAATTATGTATCCGTTCCCTGTACCTGCTTACCGGCACACACCTGGGCCTACAAGCTTCAAACCTTCTGACCCATTCGTTAATCCTGACCTTTAGGGCTGCTCCTAGGCAGGGGGCTTCTCCTCTCTTCTCGCTTACTCCACTTGCAGGAAATGAAACTGTACTGCTCCAAATGCCTCTAAAATCAACCTTTCCCCCTCCCCCTCTCTCCCTGAGCTGATTAGGCTTTCTTCTCAGTGAATGAAATTTCTCATTAGACTGTTTGCAAAATAATGTGCAAGTTAAAGCCAGCCATTTAGTTTCATTTGTTTTCCTCTAACTCCTCAAACACATTTCACACATTGGGGGAGTGAGAAAGTCTTCAAATGGGTTATCAGGCCTTCAGTAAACAAAACGAAACTGCCTTTTGTTTTCTGAAGTTGCAATTAATGTCTGAAAATTAAGTAGAGTCGAGGGATATATGCACGGAGGCCGCCATAGATGGCCAGCTCTTGAGCGGCAAAGACTGTATCATTAAAAAATCTGCCCCCTCAATCACCGTTCCTGCCCCGGGGACTTCTGACCACTATTATTATGTTCTAAGGACTGTTGCCTGACTCTGCCCCACAATGAGATGACAACGGCAATTTCGACAAATACCCAGAAAAGCACCTCCATGGGGTGGGAGCTGTCCCTGGGAGTGAAGGAGATGAGGGACACACTGTCCCTTTGCAACCACTTGTCCCTTCTTCCCAACCGGGGGGCTACCATCTCTCTTAGGACATTGCTAGTATCTGTAGGCTACTTTTCTGGGGTGGGGGATGGGGGGAGGGAGAGAAGAATGAGCCATCACTGAGCATTGACCATGAGTTGGGAATAGTGCTGATTGCGTCATACACCTTCTCTCTTTTAAGGTCCATTGATGTAGGTGTTATTATCCCCAATTTGCAGATGAGGAAACCCAGGCTCTTCAAAGCTAATTGCCTTGTCCAAGGTCTTGCAGCTACAGAGAGGTTCTCCTGAGTTTCCCTTCATACGTATGGGTTATTAGAGAACAGTTAGTGTTGTCTGAATGTAAGATATGGTAATGGGCCCCCCTTCTTCTTGCCCCTGTCCCCATCTGCTGGGAAGTGACGTTTCCTGTGCCCGTTTCAGTATAGGCCTCTGGTCTCTTCTCTCCCAGCCCGAGGCGCAGCGCAGGCCTTTTCTGCCGGGCAGCTGTCCAGAGAGCAGCAGCCTGAGCGGGAGAGGAGAGAGGAGCTGCGAGTGACTGCAGAGCTCCGGTGGCCGGGAAAGCAGCACGGGGCTCCGGGGAATTCCGAGTGCTTGCCTTCCAAGCAAACATTTTGCGAGCAAAGGTTCTCCTGGCGGAGGCTTGGGGAGGCAGAGGGACACCTGGAGGCGGTCGGGGCAGATGTTCATCTGGAAAATGGTTCACACGGCCAGACCTCTGCTGATGAATCGCCCCCCCACACCTCGTGGGAGAACCCGAAATTGGACCCAACTTGAGGCGATGAAGTGTGATGTGGGGAACCAACTCTGAAGTTGGACGGCAGCTTGGCTGGTGGGAGTCCGGGCTTGATGGAAGCTACAGATGGGACGCAGCGGCGGTGTGGTTGCTCTTTCTGCTGAGACCCTCACGGTCCGTCTCCCGTGCAGAGAATTCTCATCTCAGGATTCCCATATCTGGCCCCCATACGTGACCCCCTAGAGGGCACTTAGTGGGAGGAGTCGGGGCAAGAGAAAAAATCAGGCGTGTAACTGGGTACCAGGTAGCCCCAGCTTCCGGTGCTGGCTCTGCACTGATTTGGGGGAGACATCGCATCCCCTTTGGATCTTGCTCCCCCATCCTGGAAATGCTGGTAAGAGCACCTTCCCACAGGATTGCCGTAAAGATCAAAAGGGCTGTAACAAGTCTGAACGCATTCTAGAGGAAGAACAGTCTTCAGCCCAGGTGAAGAGCATGGCTGCGGGAGGTCTGCATCATGCTGGAGCCCCGCCGGAGCAGGGGAGGGAGAGCGCTGTTGTCTGGCTGCAGCGACGGCATCTGAGATGCCGCCCACCTGGGACCGCGTCCGTGGCTCATCCATTCATTGGCGTGGTGAACATCTTCGGACGCCTCTTGTGTTTTAGGCACCGTCCCAGGTGTCAGGGACGCGGAGATGAGTCAACCTGATGAACTAGCGCAGGAAGGATGGCCCGGCAGACTGATGCTGGGTGGTGCCAGGTGCTGTGGGAACGCACAGAAGGAAGCTGCCTGGTGGGCAGTGATAGGGAGGCTGTGGGAGGCTGTTGCAGAATCCTCCCTAGTGGGTGCCACCAAAGGCATTTAGCAGGTTGTGACACATCCCTCCAATGGGCTCCTGGTCTCAGCAGGGCCACGTGGATGCTGTCAGGGAGGCTGCCTGCTGAGCCCCGCCTACCTGCCCACCATTCTAGCTCTCTTCCGCTTCCAGAGCCTAATACCCCCATAGACACCTATGGGTTCTACTAATGGCAGGCAGGGTCTCTGGAAGAACATAGTCTTCGGAGTCCCGTTATCTTGGCTGAACACCTACTGTGTAACAGACACTGTTCACAATGACTAACGGAGCTTAGCTGTCAGAGAGGAGATGCTTATTAAGACAGAGATATGGTGACTGAGAGGAGGTCCAAGAAAAGCCATGTCAGTTCTAGAGGCACCTCCCCCGACCCCTGAGCATGGCTCTCTGATTTGCTCACTCTCAGTGGGGTCAGAGCACGTGGATTAATAAAAAGAGAACTTGCCCCGCTGATGTGGCTCAGTGATTGAGCGTCGACCCAGGAACCAGGAGGTCATGGTTTGATTCCCGTCAAGAGCATATGCTTGGGTTGCAGGCTCGATCCCCAGTGTGGGGCGTACAGGAGGCAGCTGATCAATGACTCTCTCATCACTGATGTTTCTATCTCTCTCTCCCTTGCCCCTCTTCTCTGAACTCAATACAAATATATTTTTAAAAATTAAAATAAAGAGAGCACATTTCTAGCCTGCCAAGGCTGACCCTGAGGGGTGAACGCTTAGCTGTGGGAACTGGACTCAGGAGGGGTTCCCTGCCTTCCAGGAGGGCAGAAGCTCAGGGGAGGTGGCACTGAGTCCTGCCATACCCAGCTGTTTGGAGGATTCTGCAACAGCCCTCCACAGCCACCCCATCACTGCCCACCAGGCAGCTCCCTTCCGTGTGCTCCCACAGCACTGGGCACCATCCAGCGTCAGTCTGACGGGCCACCCTCCCTATGAGCTGGTGGAAGCAGGACATGTCTTAGTCTATGTTCTGAATACTCATGAGATGAGGACAGTGCCAGGCAGAGGGTACTCACTTAATAAAGTTAGCGAATGTAATTGTTATTAGTAGGGACTCTGCACCTGACTTCTGGAATCTGAGCTTCTACAGGATGTGATTTCTGGGTTGATGGTCCCCGTGACACGTCCTTTTCACAGTTGCTTGCCTGACCCTGTGACTATAGCCCTACATTCACCTCTACCTGTGGCCCACTGGACCTACAGGAATCTGTGCCCACTTGGTTTTCCTGTGGCGTGCCCAGATCCTTTCTGGAACATTCCTTGGGAATGTCAGATTATTCCCGGATTTTCTGTTGGTCTGAACTTCACGTTTCCTGCAGGTTTCCGGCACCTATCCCAGCGGCTCGGTGGGCTTCACACTCCCACCATGAGTGTATTTTATACCCGGGTAACCAACCCTGAGATGAGACACGGGCCACTCCTTGCACCTGCCCCACTACACACCTTCTGGGGATCGCCCTTCTTTGGAGCAGGTGTGAGACAGGGAGGCAGAAGGGAGGGGACCAGAAATGTGTGCTGTTGTGTTTCTGGCTTAATTTCCCATTATTCTACAGGGCTGCATTGAGAGTGATGCATCAGTCAAAACCAAATGGTGGCTTATGATGTTGACAGAAGACAAGCAGATGTTACAATTAATGCCAAGGCTAAAAACAGTCTCCAGGCAGGCGGATTCTAACAGCTGATCAAGGGAAAGGTAAAATGAGTAACTACCCACGCGGCACTGAAATCCTCACGCCACTTTCTGACCCATTTCATGTTTCTGCACTTGGAAGCCATTTCACCTTCCTCAGGGACCCCTCTGAGGATGCCACTGGCTCCCAGGGCTAGAGGGGTGGTGGCATGTAATTTTAGCAGCAAAGCTTGTGGGATGAGTGGTAAGAGCCATCGCAGATCCACAGACACGGAGGGTTTTCAGCAGTGGATTCAGACTGCTTTCCTGCAATCTGGAATCGAGGCCCAGCTGGCAGGCCCCAGTATGCACGATGCCACTCCCCTTCCCTTGGTCCTCAACAGACGTGATCAATGGACCTCAACACCCTTTCCCTCTGGGTCTCGTGGTTTCTTTTAGCCCCACAATTCTGGCTGCTGCTATGAGTAAGAGGAATCCCATTTGCCATCCTTGTGCCGAAAGAATGTAAACTCTGCCAGTTGTGCCAGTGTTTCTGTACTAAGGGACAACACCTGAAAGTGGGGGAAGGGTTGGGGGTGCCCCAGGGTAATAGGAGGGGCACTATTTGAGAGGATTTAGGTAGGAGGGACTCTAGCTGGTGACTGAGGCAGAGAAAGGACTATGTATATATTTCAAATAGATATCATATATAATCTTCTATAATAAAAGCGAAACATGCAAATATGACCGTTACCACCAGCCAATCAGAGCGGCTGTATGCAAATTAACCCAGCCAAGATGGAGGCCAACAGCCAATCAGAGCGGCTGTATGCAAATTAACCCAGCCAAGCTGGAGGCCAACAGCCACGGAACTAGACCAAACCAAAGGGTTCTGTTGCAACTGCCTGCCTAGGCTGGCAGTTGGAAGTGGCACCAGGGCACCAGGAAGTGCGAAAGCAAGGTGGCGGGCCGGGGAGCGGGTAAGAGGTGGCAGGGGGTCGGCGGCCTGCTTGGCAGCTGTCCAGGCCCTTGGAGGGGCATCAGGGAGTGGGAAAGAGGCAGCAGGGGGTCAGTGGCCTGCTTGGTGGGCTTCCCAGGCCCCTTGCAGGGCACC
>PVJC01052334.1:0-11180 GCA_004026665.1 Murina feae
AATTTCCAAAGTAGTTACAGAAACCCTGAGACTATAAGGGGGCTTAGAAACAGCGACTATTTTACTTTTATCAGCTAGAACTTATTATGGTATTTGGAAGAAAACTAATGTTGCCTAATAGTTGGTAACATTTATTTATTTAGAATCTTGTAATTTAAATTTAGGCTAGACACTACTCAAATATGAACTTACTTCTGACTTTACACTCTGGCACTTATATAACACGTATTGTTGACTGATGTTTTCCTATGATTTTCACTTTTAAAAGAAGAATAACCTTGGATTTGAAAAACATCTCACTAGTGAGTGAAAGGGCGGTGCAAGACTGCGGACTGGCCAATAGGGATGCAGAGGAAATGACCCAAGTCTAACCGCCCCCTGCCCCCTGTGCAACCGGACATTGACTCTTCCCTCAACCAATCACGCATTACCCCACCCACCTCCCTATAAATCCTTTGTTTTCCTGAAACCCGCACTTCCTCCCCACCATGCCTCTGTGTTGGTGAGGTGTGTGGGAAGTCCGAGTTAACTCGAATAAAGCTCTCATGTTTTCACATCACAGTCAGGCTCACTCGTGGTCTTTGGGGATCACGATATCTTGGCTAACAGTGAGTATGACTTTCACTTATATGGCTAGAATATTCACATTTTTAGAAAAATTATTCATTGAATAAAATGACAAAGGAAAGAAAAGAGGAAAAAAGTAAAAGGGAGAAGGAAAAAATTAGTGGTAGTTATTTATAATGTATGGGGGTACTTTTCTTCAGCTCTTTTAGGCTCTTCTTGCTGGTCTAATAATTAAATTGACATGAGACAGATTAATAGGAGAAAACCCAAATGTAATTTTGTATGTCTAGAGCTCCATAGGAATGAGGCCCACAGGCAGTTGGGTAACTGAGGTTTATATGCTGTCCTGTACTAAGAAGAACAGGATAGGGTTCTGGGACTTCAAAGGAAAGCAAGACAGTTCATAGAAAGATGAGAAGATGAAATGTTTAGTAAACAAGTGTTTTCTATGTCATGCAGAGACAAAGGGACACAGAGAGGAGTGGAGCAAACAGGTCTTGCTAAATTCCCCCTAGTCCACCGCACCCAGCTCCGATTCTTTGCAGTTATCTACTGGTAGTAGCTTTCTTCCTAACATAGGTCCTTTATCTGAACTCCTTTTAGATAGCTAAGGGGGAGGTAAAAAGAAAACGTTCCTAAGTCTTCTGTTTCTTAAAAAAATAATTAGCCTAAACTAATCTTCATGCCAGAGACATATTTTAGGGCAGTGAATTTTGCTCCACTATAGTAATCATTGGAAATGCTTGTACATTGTTATGACAGTCAAACTGGAATATATAAAATGCAATAAGGTTTAATGACACAATATTTTTCTTAAATGTATTGTCATTCTTTACAAAAATTTAGTGTAAGGCTTTTGAGGTGATGAATGTCAGGGCATAACCTGGTCTGGAAGAAGTCAGAAAAACAAGAAGAAAAAAAATTCCCATAATTTTGAATTGCCATGTGCTGAACCAGGAAGAGAATAAACATTGAGAATAGAGAAGAAGCTATGATGGCAACAGAGGAAGTAATGGACTAATATAACTATCAAATTAGCCTAGCTAACATTTTATTTTTTTAAATAGCTATTTTTCTGGAACCCTCCTCTGTCACTGCAGATATTAAGCATGCTGCTTAAACAACACAAATATCATACATGAGGATACACATCACATCTGCTTGGATGTATATCAGAGGAAAGAAACTATCAGGGTAAGTGAGATGAATTCAATTCAATTCTCAGGAGCAATGGAGGAAGCTAAACTAAAAGTAGTTATAAGGATTTAAGTCTTAAATATTCAGAAGTTTGGTGAAACTATTGAATTCTCATTGCTAATGGGGTAGAAATATTTAGGTCAAGTTAATGTGAATTTTAAGAGACAGACATTCCTTAGCTGCAATCTGATTTACAGAATTACAAAGTCACCATTAAGTAGTAAACACAGAAAAAAATGTTTGGAAAGAAGAAGGGGTCTTATGTCTCTGTAAAATGATGAAGATGATGAAACTTTACTTGCTGCAATATCTCTTAAGGTTCTGTGTAGCTTTAACATTTATGACCCAAGGAGATCATTGTTTACTTTGTATTTGTATAAATAAAAACACTAATGATTATTTCAATTGAAAGAAACAAAAGAAGAATGAGTCACAGGTTGGCGTAAAATAATTTAATGTGAAATAAAAATTTTGGGAAAATTGTAAATAAAGAAGATAATAGTTAAAATATAGATTTTTGTTATTTGTATTTACTTTAATATGACATTATCAATGCAATATGTTATCTTTTTGAAATGCCTGGATATACAACCCTATGGAAAATAAAACAGAGTT
Source organism: Murina feae (assembly GCA_004026665.1). Lineage (NCBI taxonomy): Eukaryota > Metazoa > Chordata > Mammalia > Chiroptera > Vespertilionidae > Murina > Murina feae. The sequence continues at coordinate 2,380 of PVJC01052334.1, forward strand.
CCATTTAGTTAACAAATTTTAAATAAAACGATATGAGCGAGTTTTGGTAGGCTGTTACTGCTGACTTGCAGGACAGAGAAGGGAGCTGGATATGGGAAGCAGTGTGTTTATGGAGCATCTTAAGTAAATAGTCATCTCATGCAGCCTTTTCCCCTTTAATTTTCACTTCTTCTTCTTTTTTTTAATAGAAGTCAGCTATGAGAAACCACACGACAGTGACAGCCTTCATTCTTCTTGGACTGACTGATGATCCACAATTACAGGGTGTCGTTTTCTTTCTCCTTCTTATTACCTACATGTTGAGTGCCACCGGGAACCTAACCATCATCACACTCACCCTCCTGGATCCACACCTAAAGACGCCCATGTATTTCTTCCTCCGAAATTTCTCATTTTTAGAAATCATGTTCACAACTGTATGCATCCCCAAATTTCTTGTCAGTATGACAACAGGTGATAAGTCCATTTCTTACAATAACTGTGTGGCACAGCTGTTTTTTACTATTCTCTTGGGTGCAGCCGAGTTTTTTCTTCTGGCAGCCATGTCCTATGATCGCTACGTGGCCATCTGCAAACCCCTGCATTACACCACCATCATAAGTGGCAGAGTCTGCAAATTGTTGGTCTTTGCTTCATGGTTGGCTGGTTTCATAATCATTTTTCCACCACTTCTTGTAGGTCTCCAGCTAGACTTCTGTGGACCCAACACTGTAGATCATTTCTTCTGTGATGTTTCTCCTATATTGCAGCTCTCTTGTACAAAAACAGATACAGTAGAATTAATGATGCTCCTCTCAGCCATTGTAACACTCGTGGTTACACTAGTGTTAGTGATTCTCTCCTACACAAACATCGTCAGGACTATTCTGAAGATACCTTCTGCTCAACAGAGGAAGAGGGCCTTTTCTACATGCTCTTCTCACATGGTAGTTGTGTCTATTTCCTATGGCAGCTGCATCTTCATGTATGTGAAACCCTCGGCAAAGGAGAGAGTGTCTTTAAATAAAGGGATAGCTCTGCTCAGTACCTCAGTTGCCCCCATGTTGAATCCCTTCATTTACACACTGAGAAACAAGCAAGTGAAAGATGCTTTTAGGCACATGATCAAAAAGAATTTTTTTCAACGAAGTGAACCCCTGTAGAGATATTACTGTGCTTATAAGTCAAATAAAACAAGAATTTTGGGGTGTGTCACAGAGCTCTTCAATGTTTAATTCCAGATATTATCTCTCTTTTGACTTGTAATTCTCATTGTGGCTTGCCTAATCTTCAAAGTCTGACCTCCACTGCTAGACTTCTTTCTCATGCAGAGAGTGTATTTAAAAGATAGTTCTTGTTTGTAGGCAAATTTATTTGTCTCTTGTGTGTGTGTGTGTGTGTGTGTGTGTGTGTGTGTGTGTTTAGATTTCCTTGCAAAATTCTCTCACAGAAAGACAAAGTGGGACTTAATTTTTTGTATGTTTCTTATCACTGTTCTGGAATTCAGAGACCCAATTTGGCATATATTCTACATAGAATTTAATACATTTCCCAGATTTGATCAGCTAATTTGCTTTTTATTGGTGGATGTCAAATTTGAAATCTGATTTGTTAATGTGCTTAGCAGAACTGCAAAACAAATTAATATAGTGGCATATCTTAGGTTACACATTTTGGTAGTTTCAAATTTTTAACTAAGCATGAATTGTGTATTTTTAGAAACAGATTAGAGACTCTAGACAGGTCAAAGCATTACTGACCTTTCAGTTATTAGATAGAACATACCGCTATCATTTAGTGATTGTTTACAATGAGAATGCATTAGCTCTCATCTTCAAAACTGTATGACAGGTAGCATCATGCTTGTTCATTATCAAAAATCTAAGGCATATTTAGAGCCTAATTAACTTGCTGATGACAGAAAAAAACCCACACCTCACTGATGTCAAAATACAGCCCTTTATTGTCTGTGCATCTTATATTTTTTAAAAAAATGAAGTGGAAATCTCTTCAATTTCTAATGCCATTTAAGAGGCAAATGAAATTAGATCTTTTAAGAAATTTCCATTAAATTAAGGAAATGACTTATATAAAAGTAGGCCTTATGAAATCTAGTAAAGTACTTTATTTTTCAATTTAAGTGACTTGAGAATTAAAAATTAGATATAATGATTGATCTTGTACAAAACAACACATTTTTACCCTTCTCCAAATTGTTATACCTCAGTGTTACCAAAAGAAAATATTTTTCTGACTAGGATAAATTTCCTTGATAAATATTTATCTAGCACTTGTTTCTGTACAAATTAAATAGTGACTTTATGAATAAGTTGTAACTTGTAGGACTATCACATTTTTGATGTATCAAAATGTTACATAATTATCCCATACATTTAAAAGAAATATATTACTTTGTTAGATGTCCAGGTTAGCAAGAAATTTCACATTAACTTTGTGAATATTAGTGATATTTTAAAATCTATATACCTAACCTTGCAACCTACCTCCACTCTGACAGCTATTTGTTCTCACAATATAATATGCAGATGATGTATTATTGAGTTGTACACATGAAACCTACATAATTTTATTAACCAATGTCACTTCAATAAATGCAATAGAAAAGAAGAAAAATGATAAAACTATATTTCTAAATAAATAGTAAATGGGGCATTGAGAAGAGGTAGAAAAACTAAAATTTACATTTCAAATAGGGACCATGGTTGTGTAAGTGGTTTCCATAAAAACATAATAACGTTTTAAGAATATTTTATTTGATAATAAAAATTGATATATAAAAAAGGTACCCTTCAACTTCCCTATTTGACTTGAGGAGAACCAAGATGGCAGCATAGGTAAATACCTATACTTGCTGCCTCCCACAATCATATCAAAATTACAGCTAAAATATATAACAACTAACACACAGGACTGTGGGAAATCTCGCTGAATAGAACTACAACTAGAAAAATAAAGAAGAAAGAGCATTGATATTGGTAAGAGGTGCAGAGGTGCAGACGTATGGAAGGAGCTGGCACCTGGGTGTGCTGATCTTTAATCAGGAGGGAGATACAAGCCCCCATATGCTGTTAGCTCCAGAGCCTGGCAAGACTTTGGGGGACCCGGACACATATGGGGAGAAACTAGACTGGTCTGGCATCAGGGCAGGAACGCAGGGTCAGCATTCTTCCAGATGAAGGTGCATGCAGCAGTGGTCAGACCTCTCTGGTACAAGACTGACTGGCAGTCATTGCTGTTTGCTCCACCCTGGAGACTCTCTGAGACCCCACCCCACCCAATTTACAATCATCCTCAAGATGAGCCCAGGGGCTTTTGCTTGGGAAAGGCCTGTCCTTTCTCAGTCTAAAACCTACCAAACTGCAGCTGGGTCAAGGAGCTCCAAAGCTATCTAAAGGAGGCAAAGGCCAGCACTGCAGCAGCCTGCCTTGCTTCATAGCTGGGCTTCATCTGGGCACTTCCAAACCCCAAACAAAGAGGAAGAATCTGCAGATCTCTCTGCAGCTCCTCCTGGGTGGCCCCAGGCAGTGGCTGACTTTGCACCTCCTTGGAGATTTAAGAGCCAGTGTACACAGTAGTCAGTGTGAGACCAAACCAGATTACAACTCTTCACATCCATAAGTGGCACACTCAAGGGGCAGACTCAGTGAGCACCAAAGCCTCACTGAAGCAAGTCCTGTCCCATAAGGGTGTGTCCTGCACAGCCGCTCTTCCACTGCAGACACAGGTGGTCCTCACAGCCAATTGACCTGGAGGCAAACAAACACAGGGAAACAGCCAAAATGCAGAGACAAAGAAATGTGTCACAAATGAAAGAAATGGAAGAAAGCAAACTGCTGGATATAGAATTCAAAACTACAGTCATAAGTTTACTCAAGAATCTTCTAGAAACCTCTGAGAAACTTAGGGAGACCTTTGAGGAACTTAGTGAGACCTTCAAGCATCTTAGTGAGAATGCCAAAAATATGGAAATGGACCAATCAGAAATTAAGCATACACTGACTGAAATAAAGAATAATATACAGAGATTCAACAGTAGAGCAGAGGATCCCAAGAATCAAGTCAAAGATTTGAAATACCTGGAAGCAGAAACCATCCAACTGGAAGAGCAAAAAGGAAAAAGAATAAAAAAAATATGAAGATAGTGTAAGGAGCCTCTGGGACAACTTCAAGCATACCAACATCAAATTATGTGGGTACCAGAAGAAGAAAGGGAACAAGGTATTAAAAACCTATTTGAAGAAATAATGACAGAAAACTTCCCTACCTAGTGAAAGAAATAAGCTTACAAGTCCAGGAAGCACAGAGACCCCCAAACAAAAGGAACCAAAAGAGGACCACACCAAGGCACATCATAATTTAAATGGCAACTGCAAAAAACCAAGAGAGATTCTTAAAAGCAGCAAGAGAAAAACAGTTAGTTACCTTCAGGGGAGCACCCATACAACTGTCAGCTGATTTCTCAACAGAAACTATGCAGGCCAGGAGGAGTGGCAGGAAATATTCAAAGTGATGGATAGTAAGAACCTACAACCAAGAATGCTCTACCCAACAAAGCTATCACTTAAAATTGAATGTCAGATAAAGAGTTTCACAGACAAGAAAAAGCTAAAGGAGTTCATCACCACTAAACCAGTATTATATGAAACTAGAGGCCCAGTGCACGAAATTTGTGCATGGGATGTGGGTGGGGGCGAGGGAGGGTTCCTTAGCCCAGTCTGCACCCTCTCACAGTCTGGGACCCCTCAGTTGATGTCCTACTGATGGCCACAGTCTGGAAGCAGAGACTCAGAGTAGGTGACATGTGTCTGTGTGTGTGTGTGTGTGTGTGTGTGTCCCAGCCTGGGGCTTGCCCCCAGCTGCATAGGAGTTTCAGAGCAGGCACCCCGTGTGTGTGTGTGTTTGTGTGTGTCTGTCTGCTGGGGGCATGCTGCCAGCCATACTGTGGAGGCTGGGAACAGGCACCCCTCTGTGTTAATCTCTCAGGGTTCTGGCCTCGCCTGTGTATTGTTTTCTCCCTTGAGCTGTGGCTTGGGCTGGGTGCTGCCTGCTGGCCACGCTTGCTTGTTCCTGGATCACCGGATCACTGTGGCGACCAAGGAGCAGGTCCTGCTGCTTGCTGCCGGGGATCTGTGCATGCCTGCTTGCAATCTGATCACAGAGCAAGGCTACTGCCTAGCCCTGTCCCTGTTGCCTGCTGGCGACACTGATGGGGGCGTGGGGAGTGGAGCAAGGCCCTGCAACCTGTCCCTGCTCACTTGTGCTTCCTCAAACCTGATTGCGACTAGGGAAGGAGCAAGGCCCTGAAGCCTGTCTCTGTGTGATCGTGCCTCCTCAAACCTGATTGTGAGGGGGCAGGAGCAAGGCCCTGCTTCCTCTCCCTGCCCATGTCAAACCAGATTAGGAAGGGATCAAGGCCATGCAGCTTGTCCCTGCCACATCAAACTAATAGCAGTGGGGCAGGAGCAAGGCCACACCCACCACTGTGCCCCTGCCATTGCCCTGCACCTGTTGCCGCCACCCTCACGCACCCTGCCCCTGCCTCCGCCACTGCCTTCACCATACCTGCCACTGCTCGCTCTGTGTCTGCTGGCCTCCATCTTGGCTGGGTTAATTTGCATACAGCCACTCTGATTGGCTGGTGGGTGTGGCTTAGGTGTCTTGGAGAAATGGTCAATTTCAATATTACGCTTTTATTAGAGTAGATGCTGAAGGGTATCCTTTAAGAAAAGGAAGAAGAAGAAAAAGGTAAAGATAAAAAATTATGAACAACAAAGTGACAAAAAATACACATCTATCAACAAGTGAATCTAAAAGTCAAATGAATAAAAAGTCTGGTGAACAGAATGAACTGGTGAATATAATAGAATCAGGGGCATGGAAATGGAGTGGAGTGACAATTCTCGGGGGAAGGGGATGTGGGGGGTTCAGGAAGAGATAGGACAACGATCTTATTATATGCATGTATGCAGTAACTATGGATGCAGATAGTGTGGTGGCGAGGCCTGGATGGTGGGGTAGGAATTGGGTGGAGGGGAACTATGGAGGGAAAAAGAGGGCCATCAGTAATAATCTGAACAACAAAGAGTTTTTAAAAAGAAAGAAAGAATATACATACAACAAAATTGAATTTATTGGTTCATAAAACCATACAGGTTTCAAGTGTATAATCCAACAAAATATCATCTGCATTATGCAGCCACTGCATCAAGCAAAGTCTCTTTCTAACCCCATTCCCACCCACTTTGCCAAGTCCCCTTATCCCCCTTTCCCTTTTTTACAGATCAACTTCTTCTGAAGACATCATATATTAAGTTTATATGCACAAAATTTTCTTCCTTATGGATAACAACTACTCCTGAGAAAAGCAGTTGCAAAATGTTTGACATCTGATATATGCCAGAATTTCTCAGATTTCATGTGAACACTCTTGTCTAAGTCTGAGGTTGTTGCCAAATGCAATATGTGAAATATGTATTCTACATTTCTATGTTATTTTGCTTTTTGACAATTCATTATATGTGAATGAAAAGTCTATTTAGTTCTTGTTACAGTCTGTTACATAGATAAATACATAAGTAATTTAATATAGATAAAAGACTATAATATCTTCCATTTTCACTTATATCCAAAATAATTATGAATATATTTTGTAAAATTCATAAATATATTTATTAGGTTTAACTACTTACACTGCACAGGGCCTTTTTCATTAGTAGGCTGTACATAAATAAATAATAGAAAACGCAAAAAAGGAAACCCCAGGCTTTAGGTATGATGAGAAATAATTAAAAGATGTACTTTTCTATCTAATTTACAATAAATCAGATATTTGTGAACAAATTTTTACATTTGTTAACAGCAAGGATAAGAAACTAATCTAACAAAAGCGTAATATTGAAATTGACAGTTTCTTTGGGATGCCTAAGCCACGCCCACCAGCCGATCAGAGCTACTCGATGCAAATTAACCCAGCCAAGATGGAGGCCAGCACTCACAGAGCTGAGTAAACAGGCAGCTTCCGTTGCAGCAGGAGTAAAACTGCAGGCCGCCTGGGCTTCTCTCCACTCCAGGCAACAACATATTTGCAACATTGTCTCAATTATAGAAGCCTCGAGCTGAAGCAAACAGCAGTCCTGGCTGTGACTACTAAGGCAACATTCTTTCAATTTTAGAAGCCACAAGCTGAAGCAGACAGGAGGCTTCATTACCTGCCTAGGCTTTGGCTTAAAGCAACAGTGTATCAATTATAGAAGATAAATAAACCCCATAAACCTGCTTCCAGCCAGCCTTGCTGGGACATTGGGTCAATGGGAGCTTTGGGAAGCCTGAAAGCCTGAAAACAGCCCTCAGTCCATCACTCATGCTGGCCATATCCCAATGGGGTGAGGGACTCCACTGGGGGGCTTGGCCAGCCTGCAAACAGCCATCAACCCTTCACCCAGGCTGACCAGGCAACACCAGCAGGTGGACATCCCCAGAGGGGTCCCAGACTGCGAGAGGGCACAGGTCGGGCTGAAGGACCTCCCGAGTGCATAAATTTTTGTGCACCGGACCCCTAGTGTATTATATATGAACCTATGATTCTCAAATTGTGTTAGACTTTAAAAAAATATTAAAGTCCCATTTGTGCATCTATTTCTGCCATCTCTGATGTTCCCTTCACCCCTGGAACTTAAAGATAACAAAATTGTTATCAGTTTGTATTTCACTGGTATATATTGATTAAGTGTTAAGAAAAACTAGACTGAAGGAACATCCATTGTCTCTTAAATATCCTCTTGTCTTTGATCTCTGACTTATCCTCTACATTGCTGTTGGAACATTTCCTAAGATACAAATTGCTCATGGCGCTTTCCTCTAGAAAATCTTTAATGCTATTTTTATTGTTGACACTATTACGGATGTTTCTATTTTCCCCCACTTTTGCCCACCTCCACCCAGCTCACTCTCCTGCCTTCCCTCTGGCCATCTCCACACCATTGTCTATGTCTATGTGTTATACATATATGCTCTCTGGCTAATCCCTGCTAAGAAATCTTTAAAGGCTTTATATTGCTTACAGTGTAATGTTCAAATTCCTCTAGTGTTTGTATTTTCTATGCTTATTATATGGCTCTGTATGACCTACATTCAGTTGAGAAAGGTCAGCCTTTGATGCCATACTCTTTCCAAGTGATAAGTTAAGTACTGAAGCCACGGACTTCTAACATTCTCATCTTCTTATGGTCATAATATTGCCTTCAGAAGGTCAGATCACTAATTTCAAAATCCCTCTTAAGGGTATATTTTATGTAACCAGCAGTGCAGGAATGAATTTTTCAGGATATTTTTATATGTCCTGTTTTAGCTCTTGTTTTGGGTTTATTTTCACAAGATAATTTTATATTATTTAGTCTTGGAAGATAGAGAAAACAGCATATTTCTTCCCTGACCAGTATTACAAAGATCCTGTCTCTCAATGACGTAAGGTTGGGCAGATTTGCTAGTAATGTTGTCAGTTTCCTAAACTTGGGGTTTCTCAGCTGCGACATGAACTGATTATATATGTGCAACCTCCATGCGGGGCCTCTTTACATTGCCCCTGCTGGGGATTAGGAGGCAGGTGGAATTGAAATAACATGAAATTCATTCAACCTCCTGTACTGTAATAACATTCATTGTCTTTGACTCAGGAGTCTTGTGCTTTTTGCCAGAATCTGTGAAACTGTGGCTGGTTGACCTATGATAGCCCTTGCTGTTCTGGGCCGTTTTGTTGTAGAGGATGAAGTGCTGGAAGAGGAGAGCACAAGGGCCTTCCATGA
>PVJC01052335.1:0-11164 GCA_004026665.1 Murina feae
GGGTGCACAGTCTTGTTGTAGTTATCACTGGGAGGTATCACTGGGGGGAAATGACCTGCAGGCCTTTCTCCTCGTTGTTTGGAGTTTGGATCTATTGGAGTTCTGTCTCAGCTGCAGACCCTTAGGTTGTGCTGCAGGCAGGCAGGCGCACAGCTTGGGCGGGGTTGTAGGTGGGGTGGGGCGGGGTCTCAGAATCACCGGGGATGGAGCGACTCACAATGGCGTCCCCTCTGCGGATGCCGCAGTTTCTACCGGATTTGGCTTTTCCAAACCCTGGGGTCTGCGCACGGTTCTCAGTCCCGGAATCTCCGCGTAAGTGATAGCTGCGAATAGCACTCCTAGAACGCCACTTGTCTTTCGCCACCCCGTTGCCCTACAGCCCGCGTTGCATTCAGTGCGACCCGGGAGTTTATAATCTTCTGAGCCATGGACCCGATCGCTGCTGCCCCTCCCTTTCACCCGCCCCGCCGCATGTGCCGCGCCGCTGCCTCCGTTTAGCGTCCGTACCTTGGGCGCCGGGAGCTTCTGTTCAGTCTCAGAGCGCTCCTCTTGCTTTCTAGATGTAACGGTTCCCCTCCCTTGGTTCTGGAGGATGGCCGTTTATCTGTATGGTTGTATTTCTATAATATAGGTGTGGAGGCTGTGTATTTAGGTATTTACCTCATGCCGCCATCTTGGTTCCTCAAGGATTTTTTTTTTATAATCTCTCTTTCTGTAGGTTCACTATTGGTGTATAAAAATGCCATAGATTTCTCGGCGTTAATTTTGTATCCTGCTACATTGCCGAATTCATTTATTAAGTCTAATAATTTTTTGATGGAGTCTTTAGGGTTTTCTATGTACAGTAGTATCATGTCATCTGACAGTTTTATGTCTTCTTTTTCAATTTGGATGCCCTTTATTTCTTCTTCTTGTCTAATCGAAATGGCTAATACTTCCAGTACTATGTTGAACAGGAGTGGTGAGAGTGAGCACCCCTTTTTCATTCCTGTTCTTAGGAGAAATGGTTTTAGTTTTTGCCCATTGAGTATGATATTGGCTGTGGTTTGCCAAATATGGCTTTTATTATGTTGAGGTACAATCCTTCTATTCCCATTTTGCTGAGGGTTTTTATCAAGAAAGGATGTTGGATTTTGTCAAATGTTTTTCCTGCATCAATTAATTTGACTATGTGATTTTTATTTCTCAATTTGTTTATGTGATGTCTCACGTTTATTGATTTTTGGATATTGTACCTTCCTTGCATCCCCAGGATAAATCCTCCTTAGTCATGGTGTATAATCTTTCTGATGTAATGCTGGATCGATTTGCTAGAATTTTGTTTTTGGCATCTATGTTCATGAATCTTGATGGCATATAAAGGACTGCACATCCATATAATTTAGGGGGCTGGGGAGAAAAAGTACCAGAGGGTAAGACAGTAGGGAGTAGTGGTGCACATCCTGCCTGACCACATTATATGAAACACTGAGCTAGTCAAACCTTAGCGCTGGTGATTCCTGTTTTCTCCACTGGATTGAGAGAACTGGGAGGCACAATGCCTGCTCTCAAGCTGGGCCAGCAACATAAACATTACAGAATTTAAGAATAAGAAAAATTTGAATAATGTAAAGCAATGATATTGCAGGCTGTATAAAATGTATTTGCTGTAGGGGTTCAGGAGCTATAGGTAATCCCGCAGGCACAAGTGGTTGGGTAAGGCCTCATAGAGATTGTGGAACTTTCACTGCGGCTTGAACTTGAAGATCACAAAGTGAGAGGTGCTTCTCAGATAGGAACAACAGCAAGGAAAAGCTCAGGAAGTAGAAAGGTGGTTGAAAACTTTAGTGATGAGGTTTCTCTGTCCAGAGATCCCCCAACATCTCATTAGCCCCGGGGATCAGCACACTTTTTCTTACAGAATCAGAGTTGTGGGTTATATGGTCTCTGCTACAATTACTAAAATGTCTCTATAGTGTGAAAACAGCCATAGACACTATATAAATGAATAGGTAGGGCTGTGTTCCAATAAAGCTTTATTTATGGATGCTGAAACTTTAATTTCATATAATTTTTACGTGTCATAGAAAATTCATGTTTTAAAATTATTTTTCAACCATTTAAATATGTAAAATCATTCTTAGCTCCTGGGTTCTATAAAAATAGCCTACAGGATGTAACTTACTGACTCCTGATTTAGCCCACTACAGGACAAACAAGTCTTTGAAAAAGCCTAGAGTCAAAATAGGGCCTCGGCTTATGCCACTGCATTTTTAAAAAATACATTTTTATTGATTTCAGAGAGGAAGGGAGAGGGAGAGAGAAAAACATAATTGATGAGAGAGAATCATTAATTGACTGCCTCCTGCACAGCGCCTATTGTGGATTGAGCAACCCTGGCGTTTGCTCTGACCGGGAGTTGAACCCTGACCTCCTAATTTGTTGGTCGACACTCAACCTGCCAGACCCATTGCATTTTAATATTCTTAGAAAGGAGGACATTTAGTCATTATGCAGTCTTGCTAATGAATAGCATTTCTTAGGACCTATTCAGTCAGGATTCTCTTAAGAATAACTTACTCTAGTATGAGCTATAGACGAATTGAAAGCAGTGTTTAGGTAGTGGTGGTGTTGTGGTCACACAGTCATCGTTAACTACTGTATTTCTTTTGCAGGCATGGTCTACATGGCTGGGCTGGTTTTTGCTGTTGGTGGCTTTAATGGTTCCCTACGAGTCCGCACTGTGGATTCCTATGACCCGGTGAAAGATCAGTGGACCAGCGTTGCTAACATGCGAGACCGGAGAAGCACTTTGGGGGCTGCTGTATTAAATGGATTGTTATATGCTGTGGGAGGCTTTGATGGGAGTACAGGTGATTTCCTTTTCATTTTTTTCACTTTGCTGTTAGAATTACAGTAATGTAGTGATCACGCTTACAGAGCGGATCGTGGCACAATTAGGAGATATCTGAGCATTTTAACAGGTATTATAAAGCTAAGTTTAAAAATTCCATCAAGAATTTCTTTAAGTGATATACGAATGGTAAGTATGTAATATTTTCTTCTATGCATTGGTATCCGTCATCTCACTAAGTTTAAAAAGTTAATAAATGTTAGTAGCTTGGGTAGGAGCCCTCTAGAAAAGAAGTCATTCCTACTTATCACTTAATCGATACATTGACATTCCATCATTTTTTTCTCTTAATTTTAACCCAGTTTCAAATTCCTGAACTATAGTTCCCTAGCAACATATATATAAAAGAACAATCACTTTACGTTTTTCTAGAGGAGGAAATGAAGAGCACTGTTTCATTGTAGGTTTATCATCTGTGGAAGCATATAACATAAAGTCTAATGAGTGGTTCCACGTGGCTCCCATGAACACGAGGAGGAGCAGTGTTGGCGTTGGCGTTGTCGGAGGTAGGTGCAGACGCTTCCTGCAGGTGCGTTTTCAGGTTCATGTGGCTTCTTGATTGTTAGGAGCGGTTCTTCCGATCATCTAAACACCAGTCTCTAAATGAGCAAGCAAGTGATCATTTAAAAGGGAACGTAGTATTGTAAAATTTTAATTATCCTTTAAAAAAATGTTAGCTTGTCTATATAGCCTATATAAGGCCCTCCCATGCCCACTCTAGCCCCTCTTACATCCTCAAACCCTCTGTCTTTCCCGCTTCCTTTTTCCATCCTTCTCTGTCTCTTTGCATATGGAACCTATATAAAACTGTTAACTGATATAAATGCAATTGTTTGGGAGAACAAATCAGATGGCATATATGCAAAATTCTATATTTAGAGAAGGGCTGTTTAATGTTTAAGGGACGGGTTGCCACAATTATTTATTTATATTCTACTTTGTCCCCCAGCGGAGTTTAAGAAAGGCTGTATTTTTTGGTGTGATTTGGGTAAATTTGTGAGTTGCCATGCCCTCCCTACTATGGATATAATTCTTTGCACTAACTTCTTTTTCTTTAGCAGCTTATTGAAAGATAAATTACGTTATACAATTCATCCATTTAAAGTGTGCAATTCAGCGTGTAGCCATCACAATTCATTTTAGAACATTTTTATTACCCCCAAAAGCATCCCTACTCCCCTTAGCTGTCACCTCCATCCTCTCCAGCTGTCAGCAACCACTACTCTACTTTCTGTCTCTATGTAAATTTTCCATTTCTGGACATTTCACAGGATTTGGTACTTTGTGACTGGCTCCTCTGACTTAGGACAAATTTCAGGGTTCATTTGTGCTATAGCGTTTACTGGTACCTCATTTCTTTTTGTTGCCCAATAATACTTTATTGTACACTATTACTAACTCTTGGTTTAACTTTTTTTAATTTACTAAGATAACTTCAATATTTAATTTTTTTCCAGAGTGTTGTTCACTTACCAAATAGTGTTATCCAAAAATATAATGAGTGTACCTTCTGTCCTTTCTGTCAGATTATTGATGAAAATGTTAAATTAATATAATAATATATACTAGTACTCTGCAGATCTTCATAATATGATTTGGTAATTCTACATATCATCATTAGGCAAATCAGTAACACTTTAAAGGGAAACTGTTCTAACATGGAGGAAAATATATTATCTTTTGACTTGAAAAAAAAAAGCTCTGTATGAATATGGCTTTCTTTGTGATCCCATGTTTAGGTTTGCTGTATGCTGTAGGGGGTTATGATGGAGCTTCCCGTCAGTGTCTCAGCACCGTTGAATGCTATAATGCTACGACAAATGAGTGGGCCTATATAGCTGAAATGAGTACCAGGCGGAGTGGAGCAGGTGAATAGGAACCTCATTTAGTAATTGAAGTCGAAAATGATGGAAAAGAGTTAAACAAGTGAAATGATTCACTGACATATCTTTCTGTTTTCAGAAAATATACTGATTCTAATAACATTGCTAAAGTGTCTTTTGAATTACACAGGTAGTGGTAATAGCTGCACTTAAATTTCACTTTGTAAAATTTCTAAGTGCTGTATTAAAGGCTTCTTTTCAGTTAATTATTTACATTGTTTGGCATTTCTTTTAGTTTTTTGTTTTTAGTGCTCATTGAGGAACTTGCTTCATAATCAAGGCTCTTCATATCCATTTCTTTTTCTTTTAAATATATTTTATTGATTTTTTACAGAGAGGAAGGGAGAGGGATAGAGAGTTAGAAACATCGACGAGAGAGAAACATTGATCAGCTGCCTCCTGCACACTCCCTACTGGGGATGTGCCTACAACCAAGGTACATGCCCTTGACGGGAATCGAACCTAGGACCCTTGAGTCTACAGGCCGACGCTCTATCCACTGAGCCAAACTGGTTAGGGCATCTTCATGTCTATTTCTTACAAATTTTGTGCTTTAATACTTGTTATGTAAAATTTCCCAGGGTCGAGAGACTAAAGAAAGAGGTTGATAATGCATCAGTATGTGTTTATTAAAGGGGTTACATACAAGGTGTGTCTTGGGCTGCAGCAAGAAGACATGGATAGCCTCCCTGCCACATGGCAAGTGCTAAGAGGTTATATAGGACAGAGCAGGATGGATAGGGCTACTGGGGCATGACCTACCCCTAATAAGGAGAAAATGCTTTACATGTTTGCCTGGGGTGGGACACAGACATGTTCCAAGAAGCAGTACATTTGGGGTGTAAGGGAGGGGTCAGCAGTCCCTGAAAGAATTTATGAGAAGTCATCTTCTGACTACTTCTGAGGGTCCAACATCAGCCACCTCAGGGAACAGTCTCTCCTCAGTAATACTGGCTTGCTTTTATCATGAAAGTTGTTTTCAAAATGATTAATGGCCTCTCTTTTTAGAATAGTAGTTCTTAACTATGATTCTCATTTGTCCATTTTTATTTATTTCCCTTGTTTTATGTTGTATACTTTTAATATCCACTTTAAAAGAATATCCACTTACTTTTACTATGAAGAATAATTTCAAAAATTTTAATTACAAGTCATTTGAGTAAACCCTAATATGCTATAAATTTATTGCTCCTTTTATTCTATAGTTTGGATCTTTGTGTTTTATAGGTGTTGGTGTGTTAAACAACTTATTGTATGCTGTAGGGGGTCATGATGGCCCTTTAGTGCGAAAAAGTGTTGAAGTGTATGATCCCACCACCAATACATGGAGACAGGTTGCAGACATGAACATGTGCAGGAGAAATGCAGGTATCTATGTCTGGTTCACAATTGTAAAATGTATATGAATTGCATTTACAGTTGTACAGTATTTCTGTGTGTTTCCATTGTTCTTTTAGTGATCTGGGTTTTCTAATTGACTAGAAACCTTTAAAGGTTTTTAAAGGCAGAATCTTATGTAATAATCCTATATACTGAATGCTTAGTATCGGGTCTAGAACGTAGCAGGTTGTTGTGACACAGTTAACTTACTTTCTCCTAGTGGCTATTTTTGGTGATGAATGTAGAGACTAAATTAGAAGAGCCCTCTTTATTTGACATTGAGTTCACTCATTCTTACCACAAATATGTCTGAGTGCCTACCACGTAGCACATACTACAAAACTCGGTTCTTAGGAAATTTAGTCTAGTTGAATAACTACTCATACCAGATTAAAAAGCTAATGTTGCCCAAACTGGTTTGGCCCAGTGGATAGGGCGTCAGCCTGGGGACTGAAGGGTCCCAGGTTCAATTCTGGTCAAGGGCATGTACCTTGGTTCCGGGCACAGTGGTGGGTGTGCAGGAGGCAGCTGATCGATGTTTCTCTCTCATCGATGTTTCTAACTCTCTATCCCTCTCCCTTCCTCTCTGTAAAAAACGAATAAAATGTATTTAAAAAATAAAAAGCTAATATTTATTTGAATCTGGAGAGGGAAGCCCGAAGAAGCTAACCCTAATCTAATGCAGTTCAGGATTTCTATGAAGTGGAAAAGCTAAAACAACAACAAATAATTTTAAGAAAACTGAGGTCTTCAAGATTAGGAAACTAATTCTTGAAAGGAAAATCCATGTAAGGGAAATGGAAAATAGATTCAGGAAAGCCATTTTTTTTGGAAATGCCATTATCTTCATACCAATTCCCATGGTCCAAAACATGTTCCTGATGAATCTCAAACTCATTGTGTACCATTAGATGATGTTGCAAGATGCAGGCCCCACACCCCCCAAAATGCTCTTCTTAATGACTCCTTAATTTAAATGTGATTACTATGGGGAACTAAATATATAGGGCTGCAAGGACTGTCAACAACAGTGAACTTGCACCTCATTCAATCATGAGTATTTGGTAATGTCCTAGAAACCTCTCACTTATAGATAGTCCAGACTCCTGGTAAGACCCACAGATCTGGGCCATAGATAGAAGGAGTGCTTGACTCCAGTATACATAAAGTTAGAAAAATCAAAGTAATATGTGCACATGCCTTCCCTAGATTAGGACATATATTTGCAATTTGAACTTCCATTATTTTCCTGAAGGTTGGAATAATCTTATTATTTTCCTCTACTCACGTTGTATTTTCAAATCAAAACAAGCTCATTTGTGCTAGCCAGGAGAATAAGGACATACTGTGTAGAGCAATCATTGCCCTGCTCTTGCTTTTCAAATATGTGAACTTCTTTAAAATGGAATGAATTTACTTGCTGTCAAGAGACTAGAGTAGTAACACAATTTAGTGTTAGTAAGGAAGATTCACTCCATTTGCACAGATTGCTAGTAAACTTCTAAATGCTGTATATAGAGTTGGCTCATTATTTTGTTAATATAGAAATCTGTAAACATCTGTTAATTATACCAGTAAAACTGTGTATGGAACTGCATTCTTCTGGATTTTTGATGCCCTTTAGTACCAGTTCATAATGGCTCTAAATCTTGTTTAGAATTATTAAATACACTTTATAAAAATATGGAAATAAAGGTGTTTATCTTTTAGCAATTTTTTTGGTAAAAATTTATATTAAGAAAATAGTTGTGGGGGGTAATGTGGGGATAAGGACACATATGTAATAACTTAACCAATAAAGAAATTTTTTTTAAAAAGTTGCACAAGATGAAAAATATGCAAGAGAGATCCTTATTCATTGCACCATCATTGATAAAAACAAAAAAAACCTAAGAATAACAGTATCCATTAGTAAAAAATTATTTTTGATGTTCATCAAAGACAATTAATAAAATTATGGTATTATCATATATGGAGTACTAAGTAGTCATTTGAAATTATGGAGATCTATATTTATTAACTTGGGTAGATGTCCATGGTATATTGTTTGGAGAAAATGGGTGAGCAATAAAGTAGCATGTATATTATGAGCTACTTTGGGGTTTAATATAAGTGTGTGAGTATTTACGCATAGAAAACAGTTGGTAAGAGATCACAATTTCATGGTCATTATTCTAAGTGGTATAGGATTAGAGGTGATATTTTTTTTCTTTATACTTTTTTAGATGTTTTAAATTCTTGCAAAAAAAAAAAAACCCAACCCATGAATTATCTATACTAATAAAGGCGTAATATGCTAATTAGACAGGACATCTTTCCAGATGAAGCTGGGGCTGTGAGGGCCAAGCCCCTTGCACGAATTTCATGTATCAGGCCTCTAGTCTGATGATAATGAAATAAATAATACTGCTTTCTCTTTCTGAAGGAGATAAAATAGTTAACCAGTGAATATAGTAATTAAAATTTAGAGTCATTTTTATCTTCTACTAAAACATAGGGTTCCAAAAAAAATATTTATTACTTTGAATGATTATAAAGTCAGTGTTTATTAACATTTCATTTTCAAAATTTGAAAGAACCCACGGAAGTGAATAATATTTTTGTCAACAAACTGATGACCATTCTGGTTCAGGCACTGCTGATAATGCGAAGCAGTAGAATAGTAAACACCAAGGATCATTTTGTTTGGTATTTGTATGCTCTCAAATTCATCCACTGCTGCTAATTTTGTACCATAAACTTTACCTTTCATGTATCCTCATAAAAAAGTCTAGTGGCTAAATTTTATTTGTTCAAAGCTTAGTCTAGGTGAAAAGAAAAAAATATCAATTGAGTCATCAGCTATTAAAGTGTGTATACACATGTTTTTTGGGATACCCTTTATAGTTTTTCCTTAGGTTTCCCTAACAAGTTAACTTTGAGTTACTAAATTTATTTGACCTTAATTTTTTTCTTTTTAACAATAAATTGTGGATTAACATAGTTTCTAACATACAAAGTAAGATTATTGTGAAGATTAAATAAAGTAATGCAAAAATAAAGCAGCTAGCCCTAATCAGTTTGGCTCAGTGGATAGAGCATTGGCCTGTGGACTGAAGAGTCCCAGGTTTGATCCCCGTCAAGGGCTTGTGCCTGGGTTTCAGGCATGCAGGAGGCAGCCAATCAGTGATTCTTATCATTGATGTTTCTATCTCTTCCTCTTCCTTGTATTTGAATTCAATAAAAATGAAGAAAAAAACATAAAGAGACAAAAGAAACAGCAAATCTTAAATTTAAAAAAGTAAAAAAATAAAGCAGCTACTGCATAAATGACAGTAGGAGCTTAGAAGTGGTATTAGACTCTCCCATATAAAAACAGTCCTTTCTCTCTTCACCATCTTCTTTTCTTGCCTCCTTTAAGAAAGTAAGTGTCACTGGATCACCTCACCAAATGTGTGGGGATATTCATATTCATCTAAGTTTCTTAAATAATTGCTTTTTCTCTGATTTTTTAAAAGGCGTTTGTGCTGTCAATGGTCTTTTGTACGTAGTTGGAGGGGATGATGGCTCCTGTAACTTGGCATCAGTAGAATATTATAACCCAACAACTGATAAATGGACAGTTGTGTCATCTTGTATGAGCACAGGGAGAAGTTATGCAGGTAATAATTGTCTACTTTTCTTACAGTCTTCTATTATAATATAAAAAATTGCACCATTATGATTTTCACATTAAGAATGTTATAAGAAGAAAGTCTTTTCTCAAAGTATATTTTATTTCTTGTTCTTAAAACAATATTGGATGTGTATTTTCTGAAATAAAGCAGTGGTATTCTTCTGTTATTCTACAATCATTCATATTTGAAATTACAAATCTTTCCATTGCGGGATCATATACTAAAACTTAGCATGTTAATATCTGTATGCAGTGGAGTAGAATTCACTATGTAGTGAGGCTTTCATTACTCCGATATACAAGAAATTTGACCCCTACAACATACCCCTGGCAGGGCTTGTGTGATAGTATTATAGTGAGGTTGTGAAATAATTTTTCTTCCTTAGAATAGCACTGGTTGAATTATAAAATACAATTTTGGCCCATGCTGTTAGTAAGAGAAATGGTGATTCTCTTTATTAAATATAATGAGTCTTCAAAACTGTATATTACATATTCATTTGATAGGAATTTATATTGCTTTAAATATTAGAATGTGTCAATAACATTCTAATATTGATCCAGATGTGGAGAAAAAAGAAGTTTATACCAATTAACCATCACTATTGTTTATGTATCATCCAAAATAACATCTAATAGAACTATGTACAATAGTATTCCAGAATAACATGACTGAAAATTAAGAATTTTTTAAAAAGTTTCATTGAGATATAACTGACATAGAATAAATAGCATATATTTAAGCATACAATTTTATTAGTTTTAGCGTATGTATAGACCCATGAAACCAATACCACAGTCAAAATAACGAAAGTAAGTATTAATCACCCCTGAAAGTTTCTTAGTGCCCCTTTGGGTGTTAGGTGGATTTTAGTATTTCCTGAGTAAAATTATTTTTCTTTAATTGTAACTGCGAAGAGCAAAAGAGTAGTCTGGATTAAATAGTCTGATGTTTTGGTCTATAACTAAATAGATTTCACTGCAATTTAAATTAAAATGGTAATACTTTTGATACACTATGAACCTGTGGCTTGAGTAATAAAATAAAGAATTCAGTGTTTCCTCAGATATACAGAATGCTGCCTGTAACTTCTGTTTTATTTCTTCATTTCTTTGCTTAGGTGTCACAGTTATTGATAAACCGTTATGAGCCTGAAGGACATTTTTGGCATATTTACACATGAGAAACAGACTTCAACAAGCATTTCTGAAGTGACTTGAGAATCCAGCACTTCTCCACTTGTAGCTGCAGTTTAAGTCTCTGCAGAAATAAGATCGGCTGCCTTCAGAGGCCTCAGATTCTGAAGATTATTTTTGGTAGAAGCACCGTGTAGGCTTTTTCTGCAATGAGCA
>PVJC01052336.1:0-11190 GCA_004026665.1 Murina feae
GAGCTGAGCTGAGGGGCTCAGCTTCACTTTCCCTCCTGCCGCAATGGAAAGGGCTGTTTACTCAGGTCCGTGAGTGGCGGCCGCCATGTTGGCTGGGCTAATTTGCATACAGCCGCTCTGATTGGCTGGTGGGCGTGGCTTACCCTGTCTCGGAGAAACGGTTAATTTTAATATTTCGCTTTTATTAGTTTAGATAGTTGTGCACGGCTGCATTTACGGTGTTTACCTTATGCCGCCATCTTGCTGTTTCTGCCGAGTGATTTTTCTTTGTAAATTATAAATAGTAACTTCTACCCCGGATAAATGAGCAATAATCCATGAATTTTGAAGGTTCTGGAGATGTAAGACTGTAAAACCAGTAGTATTAGGATTATTAAATAAGACAAAGGTCAAGGATACACATTGCAAGTAGCTGAACAATCTGCATGACTTTTACAATTTATGAAATATAATCACCTTTTGATATAATATATAAAAGATTTTTTTGTTTAGAAATCTTAGAGTATTTTAAAGTAAAGTAAATGTGACTGGAAAACCCATCAAGAAAATTAGCCTATGACAAAGATGGTCAGTTTATCTTTAGGCAAGTTTAAAACCAATAGATTTGCCCAGCTGGTGTTGCTCAGTGGTTGAGCATTGTCCTATGAATCAGGAGGTCATGGTCAGTTCCTGGTTAAGGGCACATGCCTGGGTTGTAGGCTCAATCCCCAGTTGGGTGTGTGCAGGAGGAAGCCAATCAGTGATTCTCTTCCATCATTGATGTTTCTATCTCTCTCTTCCTCTCTGAAGTCATCCTATATAATAAAAGCATGTTATGCTAAGTGTCCAACCGATGGGTCGACCGCTCAACCAGTCACTATGATGCGCACTGACCACTAGGGGACAGGTGCTCAGATAGCTTGCTGCTGGGGTCCAGCCGATCGGGACTGGGCAAGAGGGCCAGACACGCCTGGAACCCTCCCAGGGTCCCTCCCTGCGGCTAATCTCCAGCTGTCCCTCCCCAGCTGGCTGGCCCCCATTGGCCCCGATTAGGGACTGGGCAAGAGACCCGTCCATGCACGAATCCGTGCACCAGGCCTCAAGTTAAAATATATTTAAAAAAACACCACCCAGTAGTTTGGGTAGCATTTTCCTTGGTTTAAGGCTCATTGTTATATGAAAGGAGAATATGTTTCACCATAATTCTCATTTTTTATCTTCAGTAGCTTGCATCAAAGTTATATGTAGTTTTCAGTGACTCCATATCCACAAATTTTTAAAAAATTATTTTAGTTTTGCCTTATCTCTTCTGAAACTCCTGTGGGTTTCTAGTTTTTTATTCAAGTTCAAACGATTATGCGTTTTAAGAATCTCTTCCTAACAAAGATTAAAAATCTTTTTACCCTTTTTTTCCTACTTGATTCATAATTTTGCTTATCTTAGTAATGTTCTGTAGTTTCCAAATCTGTCTTCCTAACTTGGTTTAGCTACTGCTTCAAAGCTCACCGCCTTATTCCATGTAGTCTAGTGGTGTGATATGTTACCGTTTTTTCTCAAAATTTTCTGATGTGACTTGCCCTGAGAATACTGATCACTCTAGTCATGTCACATAACCTCAGTTTCCTGATCTCTGAAGTTCCTGCCTCCAGGTAATGGACAGATAAGAGGGAGGGCAGAGTGCTTGCAGATTTGTGTTGAGCCCCTACCTGATGTAGAATACCATGATTGAAATTACACTGTATGATTCTTTCAAGTAAAGGGACAAACAGATGTGTGATAGCTATTAATGTAAATTAAGAAGAAAGCAAGGGCTAGGTAGAGGTATAATTAATATGTGTGTGTGTGTGTGTGTATACATATATTTTTTAAATATTTATTTTTATTTCAGAGAGGAAAGGACAAGGAGAGATAGGAACATCAGTAATGAGAGAGAATCATTGATTGACTGCCTCCTGCGTGCCCCCCTCCCTGGGGATAGAGCCTGCAACCTGGGCATGTGCCCTGGCCAGGAATCGAATCATGACTGCCTGGTTCATAGGTTCATGCTCAACCTTTGAGCCATCTGGCTGGGCTATATTCTTGTCTACGAAGCAGCTGATACGAGAACAGGAAACCTTGAAAGATGAGGATTTGCCACTATAAACAGAAGAGCAGGTGTGGCATGTAAACGTTTGCAACAGGTTTAGGGAAAAGTGAGGACTGATGGGTTGCAGATGAGTAAAGGGACATAATGAGTGTCAGTTCGTTGTCATATTTAGCATTTGCTTAATGCAAATGGTACACGTCTGGGGTGGAAGATGAAATAATCCAGTGTTTTAGTTTAGCACGACAGCTCTGGAAGGTGTTATACCGCTGAAATGTAAGAGGAGGGAGTCAGTAAGGAAACTCATAGTTGTCTTAGTGGCAGAGGTAAGGATCTACCAGTAAGCAGTTGCAGGACCTGTGGAGTCGAGGCCCAAGGAGACAGGTCCAGATGATGTGGTAGCAGAAACTGAGGTGCCACGTCTGCAAGCCTGGGGCAGTGGTGTTTATTTCTTCTCTTTGCATGTGTCCCCTTCACTGTCCTGTCCAGGGTTCATTGGAACTCTTGAGATGGAAATTGAGGGAGTTCACCACAAAAATAGTCCTCAGGAGAGAGGTTATTACAGAGCTCCAGCACTCTAGGAAAACAGCATCCATGGGCAGAAAGGAAGTGCTGCTGCTGCCGAACAGGTCCGGTTCCAGCCCACGGAGCCATTTTAAAGAAGTAGAATCAGGAAAGACGACGTCAGAGCATCATGTCTGAGTATGTGGAGGCAGGGACTCTGGCACCTGAGCAGTGGAACTACATGCTTCTTCATGATTTGCATGTCTCATTAGCATGTTAAATCTCTCCGCCGAGGGGTGTGTTTGTTAGCATTTAAATGAGGGAGGGTTACGGGAGGGACAGTCTCTCTTGTTAGGCGCATGTGTGAGCAAAGGGAACACGATTGAAGCCTACCAAGTAAACTTGAGACAGCAGTGCCCTTCAGGCCAGTTGCCAGTTAGTTGGCCATAAGGAAAAGGGAAAGCACTGGGGCAGGTGACGGGTTTCTGGCTTCCTGCCAGCTGGGCCCAGGGCGTAGGCTGTCTTGCTGTTGCTCCCACCATGACATTCGTCAACTCCTTAGAGGGCTGTGGTTTCAGCTTGTTCTGTACATTGCAGTGATAGCACACTTTTCTTTTTTTTTTTTTTGAGTGTTAACCTAAAAATAAAAGGCGAAAGCGAGAGGCAACAAGCATTTCTTGGCGATCCAAAGTTATAACTGTTCAGGAAGTACTGATTCAGGCAGAAACCCAAAAGGCATTCTGATATTCTGATTAGAAGCAAGGCAATGGGGTATTTCAGAGAAAGGGAAGGGGAACAGTTACAGAAGGAAGGAGTTTCTATGGTGGTAATAAGCTCAGGAAGGAATTTATGTAGGTGCAGATAAGCTCAGATAGTGATGCTAATTCTAAAGACTTTTTTAGATTTCAGTCTTAGTTGTAATCTCTGCTTTCTTGTTATGTTTGCAAATAGTTGTTTGGGATTCGCTGCTCCTGTAGGCCCATCCAAAGTTAATTTTCCCCAGTTACCTCTCCCCTCCCCCTTCTCCAGGTATGAGGAGTAAGATGTGCAAGGCAGTCCCTCTGGGATGGTGGTACTATTCCCTTTCCAAATGTTTCTGTTAATATTATTTTTCATGAGGATGTCATTTACTCATCTTTTGGTAGAAAAAAGAGACTGTCCCTGAGGTACCACCTTTGCTGTTCAGTGATGAAGAAGAGAAGGCGGTACAACTTGGAGAGAAGCCTGTGGACAAGAAGGTTGAGAGTGCCAAAGAGGTGTCAGAATTTGGGAGCACTCATGTGGTTGAGGAGTCAGAAAAGGTGGACTTTTTTCTTGTATATTCCAATACATTTGCCTTTTGTTCTTGTAATGCTCACACATGCACAAGCACACGTGTGCACGCACACACATACACACACACGCGTGTGCGCCCTTACATTTTCCTACTTTATAAAATAAATGGCTCATTGGTCAAAAGTTTGAAAACACTGGAAAGTATAAAGCAGAAAATCTCTGGTCCCAGCCTTCAGGAGCCCTTCAGCATTGCTGGGCTCCTGGACGCTTCCAGGCCACATGCACACAGGATGTGCCGGTGTCCACTTCGCCTTTCTCCTTCCAGGGTGTTCTTCTATGTCCTGGTTTTCATGCTGGCTTTCTCTCTGCATGTCTGCTCTTTCTGACTTGTCTTCTTTTCTGTTATCCCCGCTTCCCTTCCAGACCTCACCTGTACTTCAAATGACTGTGTTAAGAAGATTTTAGTGTACTCTATTTTTTTCCATTTAGTTGATGTTGGCTGTGAATTAAAGTGAAATTTGTTTTTCTTCTAAAACATGAGCTTCCTTTTTCTGGATGATCTGACATTTCCTGCAGGAGAGGCCTGTGGATAAGCCTGCTGGCTAGCTGGAAATCTGCAATTGCCATCAGTTTCTGTATGCCTTTTCCTTTTTTTCTAACTTTTCTATCCTCTGTGTGTTTAACTCTTAGATTCAGTCTCCCTTCTAGGGCCTGTGTGAAGAACATCACGTACCCTTTCCTCTGGAGGCTCCTTAGGGCTGCAGCAGAACCTGAGTCAACAGTTAACATTCTTTTCCTGAGATTTCAGTGTGGACCTCTCTGTGTTCCCGTAATTCCTGAGTTACTCTAGTCACAGCCCATTCTACACTTCAGCTCTGCTTGTTGTACTGCTGTCTTCCTTGCTTGAGTATGAACTTCTTGAGTATTGGGGCCAGTTTGTTTTGTTCCCCATTATATCTGCAGTACTTAGCATATTACCTTGCACACAGTAATTACACATTTCTTCAAAAAAGCATAATTTTTCAAGGTTGAACCACTCTGAAACTAGAATGCACCATACATAAAAGGCATGTTTAATTGGGAGTTTTTCTTTCTTGGCAATTCATACAGTAATAATGGTACTTACGATCAGTGGTAACTTATTTGAAATGTGGTACTTGTTGAATGAATAGAATAAATGCTTGTTTTAGCATTATTTTAGAGATTCTTCTAATTGCATATAATGTGAGTCTTCTGTAATTTAAATGTCTAATTTTGTCCATTAGGTTTCTCCTTGAAACTTGTGTGTCAGTAATATTAGGAAATACATGGTCCACTCCTAATGATAGGTATTTGTGTTACCTCTATGACTAAGAAGTTATTTATAACTCTTGAGCAACCTAAGTGGATCAGGGGAATAACTGATGAGGAACTCGGGTTTTAAAATGATTGAAAAAATTATCTTTGGCTATAAATTATCTGCACAAGACTCTTCATTGGAGCAGCTGGTCGAGAATTGGCCTCAATGTTTTATTACCTTGGAGTAGATGTGATGAGCTGCAATGCCCTGAAACATGTAAATGTGGCTGTCACTGGATTAATGAGGAGCTTGGAAGGCCCCAGAATATAATTTGCATTTCCAGGTCTTATATTTTTTCTTATTATTTCCATTTTCCAGGAAGGGCCTTTGATTGTATCTACTCAGGAAGCAGTCAAGCATTCTGACTTATTTTCTTCATCATCCCGGGACAAAGGAACCAGAAGTAGAACCAAAACTGTTCTTAGCCTATTTGATGAGGAAGAAGATAAAACAGAAGATCAGTGCAGCACCCAGTCTGTAAAGAAAGAAGTAGGGAAGGTGAGCAGAAGCAGCAAAGGCTCAAGGCTTTGGAAGGAAGAAGAACCTTATTTCATGGTATCAGGTCTGTCATGCGAGTTGCTGAAGAATTTTGGGTTCCAGTTTCTCCACATCCTCACCAGTACTTTTGCTATATATATATTTTAAAGATTCTATTGATTTTCATTAATCCTTACGGATTAACGGAGGATATTTTTCCATTGATTTTTAGAGAGAGTAGAAAGGAAGGAGAGAGAGAAACATGGATGTGAGAGAGACACATCGATTGGTTTCCTCTCACATGGGCCCAGACAAGGGCCAGGATGAAACCTGCAACCAAGGTATGTACCGTTGACTGGAATTGAACCCAGGACCCTTCAGTCTGCAGGCCGATCGATGCTCTATCCACTGAGCCAAACTGGGTGGGGCACTCTATTTCTTCTAGTCTCTTATTGTAGCTGATTTTGGACTGTGATTTTTTTTTTTAAGTTATGAAAATTGTAGCCTTAATTTCTGTTATACTGGTTTTTATGTATAATCAATAATAATTATTAACTTTAAACAAAAACTTTTTTTCGGGGGGAGTTAATCCTCAACCATGGGTATTTCTTTTGTTTCCATTGACTTTTAGAAACAGTGGAAGCGAGGGAGGATGAAAAAAGAGAAAGTCAATGTGAGGGAGACACATTGATTGGTTGCCTCCTGCACATCCCCTGATCTGGGCCAGGGTCTGGCCTGCAACCCAAGTATATGCCCTTGACCTGGAATTGAATCCAGACCCCTTAGTCTGTAAGCCGATGCTCTAACTACTAATCAAACCGGCGAGGGCTTATTAGTTAATTTTTAATGTGACCCATTTTGTCAATAGTGGGTTTTTTTGTTTTAATTTGTGAATGTATGTAATACTAACGAAATAGGGAAGGATTTTAGAATCCCGGGCATTATAATGTCAAACCAAGTAATGTACATAGTAACTTTCAATGTCAGACATCCTAGCAAACAAAAAGAACTGGTTTGGAATCTGCAGGTCGTGGGCTAGGAGGTGGATGGGAATAGGGGATGGTTGGCTGGTTATAGCTGTGCCAGGACTTTGGACTAAGATGCTGACAGGTTAGGCATACGTGCTTGACCACTCTGTGGTTTCTGGTTTTAAGCCAGCTGCTGTCTCTTCTTCTCTTTGGCAATGAGATGGAGAGAACTTATTTAATTTTTGTGTTTTCACCCCTAAAATTTTTCTCATTATGGAACTAATAGATTGTTTTATAAGTAAAAAGTTCAGATACTACACAAAAGTTGAAAGAGGATCTTTCCAGATTACGTATCTGTTATCTATATTTTTATATTCTCAACTATTTTTGGTAGCTGCATAGTATTCCATTATGTGACTGTGTCATTCCCTTTCTGATTGACACTTAGGCTGTGTTCAGCCTTTAGCTTTTGTAAATAAAGCCACAGGAGGTATCTTTGTTGTTCCATTTTTGTAGTTGTGTGTGATTTCATTAAGAGAAATCCTTAGAAGCCTAAACACACACCTCTTCCCTCTTTCCCCAGAGTCCCGACCTTGATGCCCACCCCAAGAGCACAGGGGTCTTCCAGGATGAAGAGCTCCTTTTCAGTCACAAGCTCCAGAAGGACAATGACCCCGATGTTGATCTTTTCTCTGGCACCAAAAATACCAGGGTCAGTGCCAAATGGTTCTCCACACTGGTATTGTATTGAGTGCTATCTCAGCACTCACCTAGCTCTCTTTGTAAGTTGTTTTGGTTTGGATATTGAATTTGAGTTTCGTCTGTTCTAGTTGTTAGAGCCAAGTGTTGGGAGCCTCTTTGGGGATGATGAAGATGATGACCTGTTCAGTTCTGCCAAGTCCAAGCCTTTGGTACCAGCCTTTTGTTCTCAATACCGGGGTGTGTGGGAAGGCTTCTGGGAAAAGAAATTAAGTCTAGTTAGAGGATTAAGAAAATACCCAGAGAATTGTGGGCCTTCGTAATAAATGATTGGCGAATAATGTGCTAAGGGTGTTGGTGTTTTCCCTATTTCTGCTCCCTAGCTAACATGAAAACATTAACTAACCCAGGCTCTTTTATTACAAATTCGTTTGATTTCTAAGTTTGTTGAAAGGTCAATGCATACAACACAGTTACTAAACATTCATGCTTTTAAGGTGCACATCTTTAAATCTGAGAGTTAGCCTATATGTGTCATTTGCCCCTGCCCCAGTAGATATTGTAAGTACTCTTCTTATCACAGAGAGGACTGCTGAGAAAGTCAGTTTTAACATGCTATTTCTGAAATGCTGCCTTTGCGTTAGTTCAGCTTTCATTTGAGAAATGACCTTAAAACTCAGAACCCAGATTCCTCTATTGCATTATGACTTTCCTTTCAAATGACTAAGCTGCTTGGCAGACTTCTAGTATTCTTTTTCATTTGAAGGTATCAGAAAAGAAGAGGGTGGTGAAAAAAGACCCCTCTGTTTGCTCTTTCAAGAACCAGAAACATCCTGAATCCACTCAAGGTATCAAAGAAAAAAGACTATGGAAACCGGAAGCCACTCAGGTTAGAGCTGATCGCTTTAAGGACTTTGAGCTCTTGTTTGCACCCCAGTCCAGATGAACTTCATTCTGCCGAACCAAGGGGGTGCCGAGTGCTCTTAATTAGAGAGGAAATAGCACCGAAGACCACTTCTCTTTCTTTGTTGTATTTTTTCATTGTTGATCATCTCTCTTTTCATCCTGTAGTCCAGTCCATGAATCCATACTTATCATTGTTATTTTTGTAATACCTCCAGATTCTAGTCTAAGATAGAGTTAAGGTGGGGTGAAGAATCCTTTTTCTCACCAGGACCCCCATTTCTCCCTTTGGGCTACCTTGGAGTAGAATTACATTTGAATAAAATACATGTTGCATTCAGTTTCTTGGTTGCCCCTCATGTTACCTCCTGTGAGGTCTCTGTCCTCAGCCATCTTCCCTGTGGGAGCCTCCTGAGAAGAGGCCAGGAATGGATGGGGAGTTCTGCTTCTGGGTCACTGCTGTCCCTGGGTATCTCCTGTGGCCTCAGCATGCTGAGCTGTGAAACAAGGACTAGCACATCTCCAGTGCCTCCTCCCAGGTCTCAATCTCTTTTGCTACTAGGAGCAGTGCATCAGGCTGTGAGTGAATTTCTGTGTGCTTTTAGTATTTGTGTGGGATAACCAGCATGTAGTTTTGCCAACTGGTCAGGTTTGGATGCTTTGATTCACTACAGTCCTCATTCATCTTATTCGTGATCTGTCTCCCTTTACTCCATGTAGTCTGACAGCCTGTCACTTACAATGGATGACGGGGTATAACAGAAGTAATGCTAGTGAAATGTTGTGAGGCCCCAGGAGAGATCGGAATGCCCTTCCCATGGGAGAGTTTCAGAGAGCAATAGCTTTGGCACATTTCTTTACAGGCATAAATGTAATCCAAGAGACACTATTCTTTCTGTTTCCCCAATGGGTTTTTAACTGACTGTAATTTCACACAGGACTCACCAGGTCCAGCTCCATTTAAAACCAAAGAGCCATCCCCTCGGATCTGGAAAATACAAGTAATTATAACATGTCTGGAACCTTCATCGCCCACCCTGTGGCGTCTGTACACTTTCTTGGATTTTTACTTTTGTCAGCTGCTGCAGGTGTTATCTCTTCCCCGCCCTCCAGTCATTGCTTTTGTGTGCTGCATCTGTAACAGCTTTTCTTTGGCCCAGTGGTGGGCACAGGTGTATAACGTTCTGTTTAATCCTAAGACTTAATGAGGGACTTGGCATTTCTCCTCTCATAGTGTTCGTTATGTACACTTGAGTCTCTCTCCATGTGTCACAGTAATGGTAATGGACTGCTGTCTTTAAGAAAATGTACAAGTAAGTTTTATTTTTCTTCTTTAGGCAAATTTGGCGATTAACCCAGCAGCCCTGCTGCCTGCAGCGGCTCCCCTGGTCTCTGGAACGCATTCTGCTTTGCCAGAATTGGCTTTTCCTTCATCTGAACCTGGGAGAATCCAGAGTCTGGAAACTGTACCCACTCTTCCTGGGAGTGGGGACGCCGGCGTGAGTTTTGATGTTCCAGCTCAGGCTGACACCTTACACAGTGCAAACAAGGTGATGAAGCTGCCTGGGCTTGCTTGCTTGCTTGCTTTTTTCTTAGCCAAACAACTTGTATGTTTCTTTCTAGTTCGTCAATTACACATAATGGGCCAATTTTCCATTTGGAAGATTCGCCTCATCCTTCCTTCAGCCTCTGCCCTCCTTCCACCTCCCTAGTTCTGCACCACTTTCTTACTGCCCGCATTTGTTACATTTACATTCTGCTCAGTAGCCACAGCAAAATCCTCTACCTCCCACCTTTCTTGCATTGCTACTGGAGGTCTTCGAAGCACAGAGCAGACCGTGTCCCTCCTCTGCTGGCTCTCGCTGCCCAAAGGAGGGCATTAGAGCCCTTGATGGGTAGTAAACCTTTTCCAGTCTGTGCTAACTGGAACTTCCAGTTTCTCCATCACTCACCCCACACTGCCTGCCTAGCCTCCAGTCACTCCAGGCACCGTTCTCTGAACACCGCCACCGGCCCCCCCCCACCCCCGCGCGCGCGCGCGTGCATGCACACACACACACACACACACACTTCCCTCCAAGCTGCCATCAACTGGGGCTGCACCCTCACTGACAGTTCTGCTCAGACTTGACTGCTTTTGAGATGTCTCCTCCTGCCTCATGTGCCAGACTCCCTCCTCGGAGATCCACAGCTAGGACGGCCCGCCACACCCTTCCACAGGACTGCAGACTTATGCTGGGTGGATTGTGAACTCTGAGGTTTTGCTTCCATTTGAGTTGGTTCTCTTTTTTTCTATCTAGTCTTCTTCTCTAGAAGGCCGTAGCTGACCTCTGAGTAAGTGACAGGACCTGGGAACCCTGGCAGATTGCATTCATTTCAGGTGTTTCCAAACCAATTTTCCTTGTGAAAAATAAAACATCTTTTTGTTATGTTTTAGCTTTCATTTTGGTTAAGTTTAAATGCCGACTTCTTCAAATTATTTGTTAAATTTCCTTGAAATAGGCAAACACAGTCAAGTACTTACTTTGCCCAGAGTAGCTTATACATTCTCAAAATGAGTTGATTGTATATTTTGGAAAATATCACAAATAGTGCATTATTATAATAAGTGATTCATATTTTGAGGTTATAGTAAGAATTCTGATTTCTAAGCCACTTTAAAAAAAAAATCTTGATTGTTGAAAGTATTACATATGTCCCCTTTTCTCTCCCATTGACATCTTATAGCCTGCCCCTGCCCCTCACCCCAGGCCCCCACCACCCTATTGTCTGTGTCCAATAGGTTATTCATATATGCATACAAGTTCTTTGGTTGATCTCTTTAAGCCACTTTTAAAAAATATATATATTTTTATTGATTTCAGAAAGTAAGGGAGAGGGAGAGAGAGATAGAAACATCAGTGATGAGAATCATCGATTATAAGCCGCATTCTTTTTTTTTAAAGTATTACATATATCCCTCC
>PVJC01052337.1:0-11174 GCA_004026665.1 Murina feae
GGGAAAGGAAGGCAGCAGGGGATGGGTGAGTGGGAAAGAGTTGGCGGCCTGCTTGGCGGCTTCCCAGGTCCCTTCCGGGGATCAGGGAGCAGGAAAAGGCTGGCCTGACCACGAGGCAGGGTTTTCCCTGCTTTCTGGTGGCTGGAGGAAGATGGGCAGTAGGCAAGCTTGGGAGGCAGGCAGCACCCAGCCCTGGCCATAGCTCAAAAAAGAGAACAACATGCTGGGGAGGGCAAGAGTCTGAGAGATCAACATAGAGGGGTGCCTGCTCCAAGCCTTGACGGTGTGCCTGGGGGCAGGCAGCCCCCGGCAGGTAGACACACACAGAAGGACTGCTCCAAGCCTCAGATGCGGCTGGGGGCAGGTCCCCAGTGGTGACACACACACACACACACACAAGGGGCGCCTGGCAGACTTGGGCCATCATAGGACATCCATTGAGGGGTCCCAGACTGTGAGAGGGCACAGGCCGGGCTGAGGGACTCCCTCCACCCCGAGTGCACAAATTTTTGTGCACCGGGCCCCTAGTATTTTTATAAATTAGGTATTAATAGACTTGATGTGAAACCATGCTTATTAAGTAAAAGATAATCAATTTGTCTTTTTCTTGAAATCCATACATTTATAAATAGAATATTTTGATATTGAACAATGAGAGAAGTAAACAGTGTGTGCTAAAGCCCTACTCAAATGCAAACTGTCCTCTTTGTCAAAAATATATACCAAGTCTTAGCCACTACCTAGATTACAGATAATCAGTCCCTTTTACACACGGTGAGTGCCATGTACCAGTATAACTGTTGTGGCTTTTATACATTATGTTTTCTAAGTTGAAGAGTTCTTAGTATTCAGACTTAATTTATATTTTTAACTGTTCATAACCATAAGTTAAAAAGACTACTCATGACAGTTTAGAATCTGAAATTCCAGGAATTATAAAAGCGAATTTTGACCATGAATTTGTTGTTGTTGTTGTTGCTGTTGTTTGTAGCTGACGAAATGCTTTCATTGATGGCATTGCTTAACAATATTAGTAAATAATCCCATTGTTTAACCAGTGTAAGCAGACAGCTTTTTCTGGAGCGATCAGAGCTCTAAGCTTCAATACCCAGAGTCCATTTTGGCTAATGTAAATGAAAAATCTGTTGTCAGCACAGAGACCTTCCCAAGAGTTACCCAGCTGAGGGTTATTCCTGTACGTTCAGAGGGGCTTCTCTAGTGAAAACCGCACTGCTGCTCTGTTGGCCCCATGATCTGCTGGGAAGTGAGCATCAAATGCTGCACCCCACAGTGTATCTTTATACTGTCCAGCGTTCATACCTGAATCCATGGTTATTTTCCTTTTATTTCAAAAGATAGTGGAGTAGTTAACCATTATCAGGGATATCGAGATAATACTTCTGTGTCTCTGGCACCAGAAAGACGACCTGGTACATAGAAAAGAATCCACTTTTTTTTTTAAACTTCTTTATTGATTAAGGTATTACATATGTGTCCTTATCTCCCCATTGCTCCCCCATTACCTCCCCCATCCCCCCACTCATGCCCTCACCCCCCTGTTGTCAGTGTCCATTGGTCAGGCTTATGTGCATGTGTTCACGTCCTTTGATTGATCTCTCACCCTTACCCCCACCCTCCCCTACCTTCCCTCCAAGGTTTGATGGTCTGATCAATGTTTCTCTGTCTCTGGATTTGTTTTTGTTCATCAGTTTATGTTCATTATATTCCACAAATGAGTGAGATCATGTGATATTTATCTTTCTCTGACTGGCTTATTTCACAATTTACCATAGCTAAGATTTAGAAACAGCCTAAGTGTCCATCATCCAATTAGTGGATTAAAAAATTGTGGTATATCTACACAATGGAATACTATGCTGTGGTAAAAAAGAAGGAATTCTTACCATTTGCGACAGCATGGATGGAACTGGAGAGCATTATGCTAAGTGAAATAAGCCAGTGAAGAATCTATATTTTCTGAATGAGTGTCAAATTGGTTTTTCAGATTTCTAACTTCGATTTTCTTAAAAACAAAACAGTTTTTCTCTTCTGTTTTTATACCCCTTTCATAATCACTTTTGATGACTCCCTTTCTCATTTTCCTCTTTAGTAAGGCTATTTTCTCTACATTTATTCTTTATTATTTCTGTTACACTAGAGGTCCGGTGCATGAAATTCGTGCACTCGGGGGTGAGGCGTGTCCCTCAGCCTGGCCTGCACCCTCTTGCAGTGCAGGAGCCCTCAGGGAATGTCCAACTGACGGCTTAGGCCTGCTCCCCATGAACCTAAGCTGTGAATTGGACATCCTTAGTGCTGCCACAGAGGCGGGAGAGGCTCCCGCCACCACCAATGTGCTCACCAGCCATGAGCCTGGCTTCTGGCTGAGTGGCACTCCCCTGTGGGAGTGCACTGACCTCCAGAGGGCAGCTTCTGTGTTGAGCTTCTGCCCCCTGGTAGTCAGCACACATCACAGCAACCAGTTTTTCTGCCATTCAGTTGATTTGCAGATTAGCCTTTTATTATATAGGATAGGATATTTTCCAATCATTATTATACCCATATGTATTAGGATTTTACTTTATTTTTTGCTTTCATTTTTAGTAGCATGGATAAAATTCAAAACAGTCTGTTACTGAGTATATTTGGATTATTTAAAATTATTAATTTCTTTTTTAACCTGATAAACTTTTCCTGCTTTTTAACTTAGCCCAACCTCAGCGCTTGCCCCAGCTTCAAACTTCAGCACAAGAACCAAGTGAGGAGGACATAGACAAGACAAAGAACTGCCACAAAAGTCTGATCAACGGAAATGGAATTCACCATGGAGCCCAACATGTGTCTGTGGACAATCGAAGACTTTCAGCACCTGTTTCTCAAAAAATGCATAGAAAAATTCAGTCCAGCTTGTCTGTAAATAATGATATCAATAAGAAGAGTAAAGTGAATGCAGTCTTTTCCCAAAAGCCAGGCTCCTCACCTGAAGGTAAGTTTGAGATACATACATATTTTGCTTGACCATGTGTAAAATCATGTTCACTAATAATTATTTTTTCAAGCAAACATACAAGAAGAATCTCGCTTATCTGTGAGACAAATGGGAATTTTGGTAAAAGGCAGCTTCAATCCCCAAAGGAGAACATCGGCTGTGAAAGGAAGCCTGGGCAGCTGACATCCTGCTTGTCTGCTAGAGGGAATGGTCGTTACTTTAAATATAACTTCTAGACCAGTGGTTCTCAATGTGGGGCCCATGCCCCACAGGGGGGCAACTTGATTTTTAAGGGGGGCAATTCAAGAATGAGTTAATAACTGAATTTTTTGCATTCCTTATGGCTCTAGGGGCCTCATATACAGTATATAAATATATAGTGACATATTTATGTATTTAAGGTCTCTATTATATGTTTTGAAACTTTATTTGCTATTTTTTCATATCACCTCATATTATGATTTTTTTTGAACAATTGCTTAGTGATTTCTCCCTCAGTACTTCAACTGTCCTTTCATTCTTTTATTTTTTCTCTTTCATGGATGCCATGCTCTTTGGAAGCTTGTTTACTGGGCTCCCTCCACGTTACTGGGCTCCCTCCTATGTTACAATGGGTGGGGGGAGGGGCACAGGATTTTAGAGATGCTTAGATGAGGCATGGCCAAAATCAGCCTGGGAACCACTGTTCTATACTTTTTTGATACCACATTTCAAAATATGAACACAACATTGTGGTGGCACTCAAACGTATGTGATTATTTTTTTCTGTTTCTGGTTTAATATGTTTTTCTGTGGTTCAGAGGTAAGATTACCTGCTTGCAAACCAGTTCCTAAATATGCAAAACAAAGCTGGAAAAGATTCGGTAATTTTATTTTCTTGCCAGGGAGAGGGCCAGGTGATCTCTGTTGCTAGACTGACTAGCATCCTCCAGCTGCCCACCCCATTCCAGGCTCACTGTGGTCTGGCCTTTAGCTCCTCTCAGGAACTGGTTTTTACCTCCTTCAACTGGGCCTCATCTTGCACTTGGTCAGATTAAATCCAGGTTAAATATTATGAACCTGAGAAATCTTTTCTTTATTATAACATAAACCCATGTGATGACATTGTGTTTATAATGTACAAACTTTTTTTAATAACAGTGGCTTGCTGTATTATATTAAAAAGAAATAGTTGTCTCCTACACTGAAGGTTTCAGATTTCTCCGGGCATATCTGTGCCATTCTATCCTTCCTCTTTCCCACTTTAGCAGTTCTTGAACTTCAAAAAAATCTCAGATATTCCACCTGATACATATATTTTTTGTTATTCCCTTTACATTTCTATTTTAATTGCCAGTAAATCTTAAATAAGGGAAATTCTGCAGATGTCTTTGTGAAATTGGCCATGCTTATTATAGAGATAAATTGAGTTGTAAATAGAGAATTGTACAGAGAGTTACCAGTAATGTGTGGGAGAAATGATATTACATTTTGGTTACAGGTGTCTCAAATTCAACTGAGGTAAAGTGTTAGGTTGATCAAATAATATGATAATAAAGGGTCTGCATGGTTCCAGGTCAGTGACACTACTTTCCAAACTAATTAGATTGAAGGGGACATGATTGACACTTTAAAATTAGTTTGACATGTTAGCTACATGGTCATCTCTGAAGCAT
The DNA here is from genome assembly GCA_004026665.1 of Murina feae. NCBI lineage: Eukaryota > Metazoa > Chordata > Mammalia > Chiroptera > Vespertilionidae > Murina > Murina feae. The sequence goes on from PVJC01052337.1 coordinate 4,642, forward strand.
AGTTAGGCTGTTAACTAAACTGGATCTCCAAGGAATTCAGAAAGCAATGCAATTTTCTTGAGAAGGTCTTCATTTTTAGGTGATTGGGTGAAATAATTGGATGCAGTTGAAATCCACTTGTTTTTTTTTGCATTTGAATTTGCTTATTATGTCCCAAACCTCTTATTTTTCATTTGCTATTTACTTATTATAAAGAATAGGAATATTTGCATATCAATCCCACTTGAAATTGCTTATGGCATTTTAATAAAAGTTATTATTTGCTTACTTTTAATATCATGGGTGAATTTATTTCTGATGTAAGAATACAACTTCATAAGCAACATATGAAGAGGAAAAAAATATATATATATGAAATATAGTTTTATAAACCCTCTTTTTTTTCCATCTTCGTCCCCCCTCCCCCCCTTACATACACACTCATGCTTAGGGCTCACCGTAAATATATGGATGGGGATGTCCCTGGTAATCCCAACATTATCACAAATTCTGTCTCAGATGGGGCTTGGGGGCATGAGAAGTAGGAAGCACAAATGAAGAAGACTAAATATATTGTGCAGTGTCCTACCCATAACTTTGCTGTTAAGCTATAGAATTTAGCCAGTTGTCAGTTTATTTTATTTTGATTACTTGAATCGAGATGAAAATGCCATTGTCCAGGTACATATTTACTCAGAGTTTGACGTTTTCATTTTCTTTGCTGCTATTTAAGGTTGTGACCTAAAATTGTGTTGCTCTTTTCTGATTTTCATTTTTAAAGTTAAGTCTGTTTCCTTGGCAGTGCACTGTAGTTAGACAGACAAGCATAAAACTGGTAGATGGCAAATGAAAAGGAAAACAGTCTCAGCTCTGCTGCCAGCTAGCTAGGGGACTTGGGTTTCCTTGGGGATGCTTCTTCTATAAAATGGTGTGAAAGGTGTGGATTAGGAATCTTCAAAGTAAGTTTCAGTTCCAAGATTCTATGACTCAGTTCTTTTAGCAAAGCTGCCTCATGAACTCTACACACGTCTCTTGCTATATAGAAAGTTTGGGTTCCTTGGCTGAGAAGAAATCGCATACCTGAGGAATAGAATAGGGCAATACCAGAAAGGGTTTTGATAAACAGACATAGCATCTGGATTCCAGGACAGCAAGTCTTAAACGAGCTCCAGAAGTGTGGATACATGAAACAGACTTAAAATCTCAGAGAGGAGGGGGATAGGGATGGAGGGATGGGATTAGACCAAGAACATATATGCACAGCCCATGGACACAGACATTAATGTGGTGAAGGCCTAAGGTGGGGTGGGGTGGGGGCAGGGTGGAAGGAGGCATAGGGGGAGAATGGGGACACCTGTAATGCTATCAACAATAAAATACAGTAACAATGGGGAGATTTAATAGCTAAAATTTTCTCAGTTCTGTTTTTCTTTTTGTTTTACGTTTTTCTTTAGTCTTCATCACCTATGTCTTGTTCTTCTTACAGCAAAATGAGCAGATGAATAGGAAAATAATGTTCCCTGAGAACTGCAAAGTTAGCTAACCATGCCGTTTGACCATGTGTGTTTTCTTCTGAATAAATGGTGTTCCTGGTTACGATTTTGTATTGCACATAAATACTATTGACAAGTAGAGGGGCATTTTGTGGTTCCAATGATGGAATTACATATTTAATCATTTCATAGTGTTTTAGTAAGAGCACTAAGGACTTCTTTGCTGATCAGATTTGGAAAATACTGCTAAGATGTGGTGGGCCCATTGCTTATACAAAGGTAAGGATTGACCCAGCCCATGATTGAGATAGTGGGTCAGTGACATGTTTTAATATGTCTTCCACTGTGGGTACACATAGACTGACATGCGCTCCATCAGATTATCTTTTTAAGTTGTGTTGGTTTATGTAGTTAGTTACTTAGATTCATCCTATGTACCGAGTATTGTTCTACCTGCCTTGCTCACAAAGGGTCATTTAATCCTCCCAACAGCACTGTAATTCTGTGAACAATATGTAATTATCAAATTGTAAATAAGGAAACCGAGGCACAGAGAGGTTAAGTGAAACTACCAAAGTCAATTGATATGTGATAGAATTGAGATGTAAACCCAGACAATTCTGGCTCCACAGTCTATGCTACTAACTACTGATATTTTTGTTTATAAAAATCCTCAGAGAAAGCGAATTGACTGGCCATTCCACAACCATATCAGATACTGGGATTGCAACTGTGCGTGAGACAGAGGTCTTAATCTTATTATAGATTTGTTTTGAAGCACCACCTACTAAAATTTTAAAACAGTTCTCACACCTATACCTATTTTTGTTTTCTTCCCTACTAGACTCTAAATTATTGAAAGACTGGACTGTGTCTAAGTATTTTTTTGTTGTTAATTTACAGCGATGCCTATTACATTAGCTTCAAAGAGTTTCCCAGGAGTGAGTAAGTGATAAAATTTTTATTCCAAATCACTTTATCCTACTCTTCTGTGAAACTAGAACTGAAAAACAGAATGTGTGCACATGTTCATTTAAAAAATGTTCTTTAAAAAAATACTTTATATACAGTAGGGAAAAAATACCATGTGGAAATATACATTTTATTTAAAGGTTTTTAAATTAGTAGATTCCTACTTGTTTTGTTTAATTCAATATTTTCAAAATACTTTAATTTCCTGATTGCATCATCCAGGTATAGAGTTTTAAGATTAAATGTTTTAAAATTCTTGACCTTTGAAATAATGATAGTATATGACATTGACATGACCAAGGGTTTTCATTAGATTTTAAGATACTTATCATAGCAGTGACAAATCTTAACACATTTTAGGTGTGTCCCAGCTATAGCTATATCGTTTCATAAAAATTAAATTTTAACAAAGATATTTTTAGAAGCAATTTTATGCTTTTCAGGAATCTTTGATAATATACACTTCATGCTGATAGATTTAGTATTTTTAAAGAAATGCATAGCCAATCCCAGCAGCGCATTGCCCACCAATGCTGAACAAGAGAATCAGGAATATCGTATACATAGCAATACCGATTCACACAGAGGTAGTACACCCTAGTGATTACAGTACAGGCTCTGGTACCAACCTGCTTGGGTGCAAAAATTGGCTTTACTGACTGGTGATATGTCCTTGGTTAGGTTTCTTAACTTCTTTATGTGTCAGCGTGTTATCTGTAAACTAGGGGTTGTTAGTACCTACTTCATAGGATTGTTGTGAAGAGGAGTTTAGTTAATATTGCATTTAGTGGAGTTAGAACACAGTCTGACCCAGAGGAAATACTTGGAATGTTAGCTTCTGTTTTCATCATCATCATTAAGGAGCACGCTGGGAGGGTCAGGAATGTTCACTTCCTTGAGAAGGCAATGCCTCCATAGAGACCTGAGAGATACGATTAGGTTAGGGACTTGAGGGAGGCATTCAAGGCTGAAGGAGCTTATGACATCATGTATTTTGTTCAGAGAACCATAAACCATTTGTTGTTGCTAAGAAGCTAAATTAGGAGAAATGAGGCTGGAAAGATAAGAAAGACAGTCCACAGGCAGCCTGGGATGCCCTGTATTTGGAAGCACTATAGCTAGATATATAAGACTTCTCCAAAGGCCATCATTTTATATCTAGCATACTGTATATTTATTGGAAACATTATACTTTCTATTCTCTCCATACTGTAGAAATTTTTTAGTCCAATTATGTAAGAATAATTACCATAGATACAGCCGATGAATTGGTTTTAGACATGTTGATTTTGTGATGCTAACAAGCTTGTTAGGAAGCCTTTGGACATATGGGGAGACTTAAGCTCAGTCCTTTGATTTTACTGGTTCTTTCTCCTTCCCTTTCTTTAAACTATTCTCTTGGCTTCTAATCTCTGTGATCTTTCTCTGTCTCCTTTTTTAGACTTCTCTCTCCCTTCTTTTCAGCGTATTTACCCTTGTGTTCATACTGTAGCTGTTTTCAAAACATACCATGGGGACAGGCATCATACCCTCAGTAAGGAGGAGTACAGCCGTGACTCTATGGGAGACAATCCAGACAGGGTGCACAGCCATCAAAGGGATGGACCACAATGGAGCAGGACAGTTTGAAAAGCCCACTAGGTAGTTCACATATGTCCCGCCCCTCCTTCCTTGAGAATCACTGGTATAAAATGGTAAAAATATATATTTTTGACCTAACGACTTCCTTTTCTTTCCACATGATCTACAAACTCTGACCTAACTCCTTGAACTTGAAATTGTACCTTTGCTGCAAGGCGTAGAGGTCCCTGCACACATGGTTAAGTGACACAGCTGAGGGCCTTTGCTTCTTTTTAGACTGGAATGTTCTCATAACTTTCTTTGCCTTCTTGATCTGTGCACATTTTTTTTCAGACCTCAACTCAGGCATCCTATCCCGATGCCCCAATTTTGGGCTGATTGTCCCTCTTTTGAGTCCCTACGGTACCTGCCACATTCAAAATAATACTAAAGTTGACCTGTTTTTTTTTGTTTTGTTTGTTTTTTTGGTCTGTCTTTCTGCACTAAAAACTCTTATTGAAGACAAAGATCCAGTCTTATTCATCTCTTAATTTCCAGCACACAGGCTAGTACCTGGTTTATAATGAGTGTTCAGTAAATGCCACAGGAAGAAAGGAAAATAAATTGGCGAACATCTATACTTATTCTTTAACATTATGTTTGAAAACTCAGAAAAGCTGAAATCCTCAAAGGGAGGTAAAGGGGAGTGTTAATATTTGAGCTTAAGTTAGGGAAAAAGAAACTTAAATGAGGCAGGATTAAAATTCAGAACTCCTGCCTCCCACCCCATTAAGTGTTCTCATTATTCTGTATGTTTTTCAAATATACATTCCCAAATCCTAAAACAAATTAGACAAATAAAATTGAAATTGAATGATTCATTCTTAGTTTTAGTGGTATCACAAAATCTTATTCATTTTCCCTATAAAGACTTCTCAATGTTGCCCTGATGCCTGTGACTCAGTTGGTTGAATGTATCCCATGCACTGAGAAGTTGCTGGCTAGATTCCAGGTCAAGGCACATGCCTGGGTTGCAGGCTTGATCCCAGGTAGGGGCCATGCAGGAAGCAGCCAGCCAATTGATGTTTCTCTCCCTCTCCCTCCAATAAAAATATATTTAAAGAAACAAAAAATAAACAAACAAACTTTTCAGTTTTACCTGTAACTGTACAGCTATTAGTGTCTTAGTAGAAGGATAAATATGACTTTATCATATGTCCATTGTGGAATAATCTGACCTCCCAGAAACCAGTTTTCTGGGACTTTGCAAGATAATGTTGCTGCATTCCTCAAAATACTTATTTTGCTTGGATGATGATCTGTTTTGTTGTGTTTTCTGAGGCACAGTGTCTTCTGTTCCATGTTAGAATATGTTTAGAATTCTGCTTTCTGATCAATATTTGCCAGTTCATTGGAAACTCAGATTTTAATAAATTTCACTGCTCAGCCAACTAACTACATGGAAAAACAGTAATACAAAGAGTAGGGTGTGTGTATGTGTAGGGAAAGCAGGCATGATCACAGCTGAATATGTCAAAATATAAATTATCTTGCAATTATAAACCATAGTTATTTATTTATTTGAAACATTCAATCCTCTATTCTTAAAAAATAAACAATTTTCTATCCACAGTATTTATAAGTGGTAAGTGTTAATTTAGGGTTAAAAGTAAATATTTAAAAGCACATCCTTTAGGAAAATAGGTTAACTATATAATTCATGCCCGATAGTAAATTATTGTTATATGTATTAATCTGATGAGAAGCAAAGAAAGAATTTTATAAGGTTCCGAAATACATACAATTTAACTTCTGTAACACAGAAACACCTCCCAGTCTGCCTCAAATCTGAGAGTGCTTTTTTTGATAATAACAGATAGTTTTGCAGGCCATGCTGAAGAACAGATAGATGCTATCAGTTATGTATGGATTCTGCCTTTGGTTTTTTGGTTTTGTAGACAAGCTGTTTTAGGCCAGCACTCAAAAGTATTTATATTAGCTTAGCATTTACTCAGGAGATGGGTGGGGAGGAAATAGAACAATGGAGATACAGATAGATTGGCCAGGAAGCTCTGGGGTGTGGGAGATCAGAGTGAAGAGACTATTTAGAAACTCAGCTTCAGAATAATAGGCTAAGTGGAAAGAATGGAACAGATCTTAAGACCCTATTAATTCTCTAAGATTTTAATTTTTTCTTTGTATAGTGACACAAGGTTGAGATGATGTGTTTTTTTTTAATTTATCTTTATTCAGATTATTACAATTGTTCCTCTTTTTTCCCCCCATAGCTCCCCTCCTCCCATTTCCCACCCCAACTTCTATCCTTGCCTCCCCACTGTCCTCATCCATAGGTGTACAATTATTGTCCATTCTCTTCACGCACCCCCAATACCCTTAACCCCCGAAAATTGTCCATCCACTCCATTCTATGCCTCTGATTCTATTCTATTCACCAGTTTATTCTGTTCATCAGATTTTTTATTCACTTGATTCTTAGATTCACTCGTTGATATATATTTGTTGTTCATA
>PVJC01052338.1:0-11173 GCA_004026665.1 Murina feae
TGGCCTACAGCCAAAGATAGACATCTTCTGCCCTGAAGTAATGACTGCCATTCTGGGGTCTGCTCTAACCCGATAGACATCTCCTGCCCTGAAGTAACGATTGCCATTCCAGAGTCTGCAGATAGGCTAATTCCCATGGACCTCCTTACCCACCCCCATCTCCTAAAGTATATATTGACCTGCTGGACAAATAAAATTTTGAGGCTTGATCAGAACTTTGTCTTGCCTCCATTTCCTCGCGTCTCCTATCCTTTCATTCCCTTGCAGGAACCGTTGCGGAAGTCCCCATCTCCTAAAGTATATATTGACCTGCTGGACAAATAAAATTTTGAGGCTTGATCAGAACTTTGTCTTGCCTCCATTTCCTCGCGTCTCCTATTTTTTCATTCCCTTGCAGGAACCGTTGTGGAAGTCCCCACGTTGCATGTCCCGCGGGTCGGGACAAAAAAGTGCTCAACATCACTAATCATCAGAGATGCAAATTAAAACTACAAGATATTACCTCATACTTGTCAGAATGGCTACCATCAATAAATCAGCATAAATCAGCAAACAACAAGTGCTGGTGAGGATGTGGAGAAAAGGAAAAACAAGGTCACCACTGGTGGGTATGCAGACTGGTGAAGCCACTATGGAAAACAGTATGGGGTTTCCTTAAAATTTAGAAAAGGAACTGCCATTTGACCCAGTGATCCCACTTCGGGGAATATATCCTAAGAATTCTGAAACATCAATCAGAAAGAATATATGGACCCCTATGTTTACAGCAGCACTATTTACAATGGCTAAGATCTGGAAGCAGCCCAAGTACCCCATCAGTAGATGAATGGATAAAGAAGCTGTGGTACATTTACACAATGGAGTACTACCTGGCTATAAAAAAGAAGGATCTCTTACCCATGGACACAGATAATAGGGTGGTGAAGGCCTGGGGTTGGGGAGCAGGAGCAGGCTAGAATGGATCAATGGGGATAAAATGGGGGGACATATGTAATACTTTCTACATAAAGATTTAATTTTTTAAAAAAGAAAGATCTCTTACCCTTTGCTAAGCAAAGTAAGCCATTTAGAAGAAGACAAATATCACATTATCTCACTTATGTGTGGAATCTAAGGAACAAAATAAACTGACCAACAAAATAGGTCCAGAGGCATAGATGCATGGAACAGACAGACAAATCTCAGAGGGGATGTGGTTGGAGGTATGGGAAGAGATTAACCAAAGAAAATATGCATATATGCATCACCCATGGACACGGACAATAGTATGGGGAAGGCCCAGGGTGGGGAGGAAGCTGGGTGGATGGGGGCAGGGGGATACCTGTACTACTGTCAACAGTAAATAACAATATAATAAAAATGATTGTGTGGAGAGATAAATATGCAGATCAATGGAACAGGATAGGGAACCCAGAAGTAGAAACACAAAATACAACCAAATGATTTTCGATAAGGCGCAAAAGCAATTCAATGGAGGAATGAGTCTTTTCTACAAATGGTACGGACTGGACTGACATTTGTAGGAAGAAGAAAGAAGAAGAGGAGGAGCAGAAGGGTGGAAGAGGAGGAGGAAGAAGAGGGAAAAGGAAAAAAGAGGAGGAGGAGGGAGGAAGAGGAGGAGGAGGAGGAAGTGAAGAAAGAGGAGGAGGAAACACTTGACATAAACCTCACAACTTACAAAAGAATTAACTCAAAATGGATTAGTTAAATGTACACACAAAGCTATAAAACTTTAAAAAAAAACACAGAGAATTTCTTTAGTATCTAGGGCTAGGCAAAGAGTTCTTGGGACTTGACGCTGAAAGGATATGCCATAAATAGAAATATTGATAAATTGAATCTCATAAAAATTAAATTTTCTTGCTCTGCAAAAGCCCATGTGAAGAGGATGTAAAAGACAAGCTGCAGAGTGAGAGAAAGTATTTGTAAACCACATATCCAACAAAGGGCTAATATCTAGAATGCATAAAGCACCATCAAGACTCAACACTAAGATTAACAATCCAATTAGAAAATCGGCAAAGCCATGAACAGACACTGCACTGAAGAGAATATATATATGGCAAAATAAACTCATGAAAAGATGTTCAACATCATTAGCCATTAGGGAAATGTAAGTTAAGGTCATAGTGTGACACCATCCCTATCAGAATAGTTAAAATTAAAAAAAAATAGTGACCATACCAAAGGCTGGTGAGGATGCCAAGAAACTAGGTCAACTTATACATTGCTGGTGGAATGTGAGATGGTACAGCCCAGTCTTGAAAATAGTTTGACAAATTTTTTAAAAATTAAGCATGTGATTACCATACAATGCAGCAACTGCATTCTTTGGCATTTATCCCATAGAAATGAAAATTTATGTTCACAGACAAACCTGTTACAGGATTTTTCATAGCAGCCTTGTTCATAATAGCTTCAAACTGGAAACAATCCAGATGTCCTTTAACAGGTGAATGGTTAAACAAACTGGTACATTCATACCATGAAATGCTACTCAGCAATAAAAAGGAGCAAAACTATTCATAAACCTGACAACTTGTTAATATCTCAAGAAATTTATGCTGAATGAAAAAAGAAAGCCAGCCTCGAAAGGTTACATACACTATGAATTCCTTTATATAATACTAGAAGGCCTGGTGCATGAAATTCGTGCATGGGTGCAGTCTCTAGGCCTGGCTGTCGATCGAAGCACAAGCACCTGGCGTAGAAGGGCAGGTCCCAGTTGACCTTTGGGCTATGGGCAGCAGTTGAGCCGCCGCGTCCCCCCTCCACCTGAGTCACAGCACTTAAGTCCCCATACAGAGATGCAATGAGTGATGCTGCAGGCCCGGGGCGCAGTGTGGGCCTCTGAGTCACCCAGCGGCGTTGCACAGAAGTCAGTGGGCTATGCTTTCTCCTGGCTGGCCTCACAGACCAGCTCATGTGGGAACCTACGGGGAGCCCTAAGGGGCCGAGTGGGTGCGACCAGAGTCCTCAGGGGCTCCCTGTACCTGAGCGGAGGTGGGGGGTGTTCCCTAGTGTGTGCTAGTCCTGGCATCCTGGGGGAGGATAGCAGGGGGAGTGAGAGAGAGCTTGGTGAACAGCCTGCATTCTCACTGCACCTCCATCCCAGTCACCCAGGCCCCCAAGTAGCCAGTGAGAGGTTGCAGCCCCTGGCCCAGGCGCTGCCTTGCAGACACTTGTCATGTTCCGTGCTGCCCTCTGGTGGTCAGCACACGTCATAGCGAGTGGTAGAAGGACCACTGAGGGGATAATTTGTATATTAGGCTTTTATTATATAGGATTCTTAAAATAACAAAACCATCTAGATGGAAAATAGAGTTTAAGTTGCCAGGAATTAACGATGGGGGAGTGGGTAATGGGTGGGTGTGATCTTGTGATGGTCAAACAGTTCTGCATATTGTAGGATAGTTACACAAGTCTATATGTGATAAAACTACATACACACATGATACATATACACACAGTGTACATGTAAAATGAGTGAAATCTGAATAAGCTTTGTGAATTGTACCAATATCAACTTCGTGGTTTTGATATTGTACTATACCAGCAGTTAAGTTACTTAAGATGTCAACACCAGGAAAAAGTAGCTGAAGGGCCAAAGGACCCCCTGCACATTTTTTTTGCAATTTCCTGTGAATCTATAATTATTGTAAAACAAAAGTTTAAAGAGTGGGTTTGGTGTGTTTACTTAATGTATTTATTTCCTGATATGTCAGAGCTGGGCTTTTTTTGGAGATGGTATATATCAGTATATTGGAAAGCAGAGAAGGGAGGAAAACCAGCATTTGCTGGGTGCCTGTTCTGGGCCTGATAATTCACATATGTGATCTTATTTCATTCTCAAGACACCCCTGACAAGGATGGCATTTTATTTTCATTTCACAGATGAAGAAAATTAGTCTTAGGCTCAGAACTTGTCCAAGTTAGTAGTTAATCATCTCTAATTGAAGCTAATAATTAGTAAATACTTATGTGTGCTAAATGTTATACATTAATTTCAATCTCATTTAATATTAAAAATAATAATGCAAGGCAGGTACTACTATTCCCCCATTTTAAAGATAAAGAACCTGAGGCTCAGAGAAGTTAAGTGACTTGCCCAAGATCACATAGCATGGAAGAGGTGAATCAAAACCCAATGCAGGCATGTATGAGTCTGCTGCTCTTTTCTTCAACTGCAAGGCATTTCCCAAAGTGAAGTGGAGTAAGAAATACATTTCAGATTCCAAAGCAGAAATGGACCCTCTTTAAGGCCCTCAATAATTCCCACGTAATCTCCTACCCCAGCCCCTAGAATCCTTTATTGAATATATACCTCCACGTGCCTGTCACTTCCTCCAGATATTAAATTATGTAAGCTTCTTAACAGATAGAACCATGGTTTACTTATATTTGTGACTCTAGACTTTGCCATGAGGTGGGAACACAACTGATGTCTGTGTATGCATGATGGAAGTTAAAAATTGCATTAAATCTTGTGAACAATTCTCTACTCACTAAGGGGGCTGGACCTGGGGATATTTGAGAGCCCTCTCTTATCTGTGCCCCTCCAGGCTGGGCTGGCTTTCTTTGATCCCACATCACAATCACTGGTGTGCTGGAGCCAGTTTGCCCTCATTCACCGGAGCCAATTGTTAAACTTTCAGAATTTTGTAAGCCAATTGTTAAACTGTTCATAGCTTGAAATCAACCATGGTGGATATATTTACACCACAAAAATTGACAAATGCTATAAAGCATGGCACCCCTACACACACCAGAACTGGTTGTTAAACATTTACCAGCACATCACTAACCACAAACATTTGGCTGCAGCACTTTGGTGCATGTAAATAAAGAACCCCAAGTGGATGGGGCAAAAACTGAGCCTTCTGGAGTCTGAAATGTTGTATATGTTGTTCTGGATGGTGGTTACACATAGATGTATACATATGTAAAATTTCATTGAAGTGCACATTTACAATTAGTACACTTTATGTAATATAATGTATACATGTTTTACTCAATAAAAAAGAACTCACAGCCCAGTCAGAGTTGCTCAGTTGGTTTAGTGTCATCCTGTGCACCAAAGGATTGCTCATTCGATTCTCATTCAGGGCACCCGGGTTTTGGGTTCAGTTCCTGGTCAGGGCTTGTAGGAAAGGCAGCCAATGGATTCTCTCTCGCTCTCTCCCCCTCTTTTTCTCTTTCCCCCTCCTTCTCTCTCTCCCTCTCTCTCTAAGCATGTCCTTGGGTGAGGATTTTTTTTAAGGTTTTTTAAAGAGAACTCCAAGACTATGCAAAGAGCTGTGAAGTGATCCTGCAGGGGCTCCACTTACCAAGATGAGCCATATTAATCTGGTCACAGATGATACAGCCCAGTTCAGTGCATTATCTATTACACAGGAAGGGGCAATGGTGGCCCATACAGCTGCTGGCATGAGGAACCCAAACCCTTCACGCCTTTTCTTCATTATAGCTGCTGTCATCTCTCAAGTACATTATTCCTGGCTCTATGGCTAAGAATGGTTCTGTTTGCTGAAGGGCAGCATGACTCACTACTCAGTGGATTATTTTTCTGATTAAGTGAAGAGAAGAATGGATATTTTTCCATACTTGGGCAGAAGCCTCATTTGCTTGGATCTTTTTACTGGAATTACTCAGCTTACATGTAAGGGGCAATTTTCTCCACTTTAAAAAATAGTACACAAACCCTGTTCCTCCCAGGCAATTAGACTTGTAGAAAAAATGAAGAGGAAGCTAAGCACTTCTTGAAAATATACCACAGAGGGAGAGGAAACAACCAGTACTGATCTTCTTCCATAAAGTTGCTGTAGATGGAAAGGCCCAGCTCCCTACTTCATCTAGGATGTTGGCTGGCATTTAACCTCCCTGACACAATCCCTCTTCTCTACCTCTTCTCCAGCCAACCAGCTGAATGACTTGCTTAGGGCAACTGCTTTATTCTTCAAAGGAATGATAGGAGTTTGCAGGCAGAGCCCATGATCCCAGGCACAACATGTGAGAGGGTAGAGGGCCACCTTGCTGGAACAGGAGGTCTAGCTCAGTGATAGCCCTTCTTGGGGAGGCAAGAATGGCCACAGTGGGATTTGAGGGATGGACAAGGATAAGTTTGCAGATTATCACCACCACAGCTTCAAGAAATCACCATCTATTAAGCTCAGAAATAACCCCTCAGATAAGTCCAGCACAAGCCCAAATGCTCAGAGTGCAATATAGACAGATGTTTCTATGAGGCTTTGTTTTCCAGTAGGATGGTGGTAGCTTCCAGCCCCCCTCAGCTGAAGTCATAAAGCTTACCTATCCATTCAGCCCCTTCTCATTTCTGTCCCCAGCAGGGTGAGCAGGCCCTGGCATTGGCCACACTGTTTTTTCCCCCCACTGTATTCATTGGGCCCTTGTGCAACCTTCCAGTTATGAGTCCAGTCCTGAATACCAAGCCTGCTTGGAAAGGGTTACTCTTCCTGCCTGGCTTTTTTTCAGGCTTTGTCTCCAAGGGAGTACTTTCTATGTGTCACACACACACACACACACACACACACACACACACACACACACACACACACTCGAACTAGTCTGTGCCATATCTAAGTCTTCTACACCCAGAAGACCATCCAAGAACCAATATTCCTATACTACTCCTTCCTTAACAGCCTAGGTGGTTGAGATCCCAGCATGTCTCCTGCCCCGATTATGACAATTTGTTTAAGTCACAAAGAACACTGTCCTCAAATGCTCTTGGCAAATCCAACCAATGTTTGCCCTACATATGAAGCTAAAGGACCAATCATGGGCCTGGCTTTACCCCTAATGTCCAAAGAAGGCCCAGAGCACACCTTCTGCCTGGCAGTGGTTAGGCTAAACTTCTATACCCCTGTTGGTTCCTGACCTTCAAAGTCCTTCCCAGTGGTTGAAGTCATGTTTGGGACCACCCAGGCCCAAGTCTCTTTCAAGAGGGACTGTTGTCAGGTGAGACATACCCACTCTAGTGTCAACAATGTTAGCACTTATCTTGCCCTCATCAGGTCACCTGAGCGCATTAGAAGCTGGTGCTTCTTGCCCTCTTAAACGGGCCGGAGTATAGATGAGGAAAAAGAAGAGTAGAGTCCTGAAGAAGGAGGTCAGGTGGGAGATCAACTGCCATATTGGGGTGCAGGTTTCCCCATATTAGCAGTGGGTGCCAACAGGCATTTAACAAATGTTTGTTTAATAAATATATAAATAAAGGCATTGATAAATCCTAAAATATACGGGAAAACATTCTTGAGCTCACAGCAATCTTTATCACCAACTCAGTGTGCCTTTAAAAAAATCTTTCTCTGTGCTTTCCCCTTTCAGCTAAGTAGCATTAAGTCCTTTTCCCTGAAGTCCTTAAAAATAGACAGCCTTGTTTTTAGCCACTCACGAAGTTGAAAACAAGCACAGAAAAAAACTTGTGTGGCTCCTGGCCCACCACACAGGCAACTTGAACGGCCTGAAACCCACTCACCTCATCTTAGAGGCTATATGTCAGCAGAGTATCATGGGCAGACAGATAGATGGTTGAAGCTTGACATGTCCACATCTGAATTTTACATGGGGTTGCTAGCATCCCTCTGGAATCAACCTCCACTAGCAGGAGCAAACTCAACACTTCCCAAATCCCACCCATCAAGGGTTCAGTCAATAACTGACAATGGGGAGCAGCTGGCTGCATGGACTAGGCCTCTCTCTGAGCCTATGGACCCCTGAACACAGAGCCCCTGGTAGAGTCACGGAGAGGAATATGGCTAAAGCCCACCCGTCTTCTTCCTGCCTCAGTTACAAATGTTCTTAGAGGTCCTAGAGATCCCCCTCCCACCTCCTATCAAGTCCACGTTGGACACTCCCCAGACCTCAACTGACAGAGCGAAAGTTAAAATGTCCAGACCACATACCTAATTATTCTCACAATTTGGCCAGCAGTCCTCCAGATTGAGTGCACGGGAGCTGAAGGAGGGATGAAGTAGGAGGACAAGGCTGCTGAAAGCCCTGGGCTCCTGTAACCTTCTGCGTAAGTTAACTGAATTTCCAGACTAAGGCCGAAGGAGGAACAAGCAAAGTAGAGAAAGGAAAGGAGGCAGGACCAAAACTAACCCTTTCTTTTTTCTTCCTAAACTCAATCCAGATTTGCCTTTTGAGGGCTGCTTGAAACTGATCCTCACGGTTCTGACTCGTCCTTTCTTAAAGACATAGTCTCCACTTTGGGGGAGTGCAAGGAAAATCTCACCTGGCTAAAATATGTCCCAGAACAAAAGATGGGGGGAATGCAACACAAGTGCAAAACCCCCAAGTGCACCACCCCTTCACTCTGGATTTAGACCCAGAGCTGCAGGTTTATTTGAGATCAGAGCAGTCAATTCCAGGCTTCCACAGAGTGATTTGACAGATCCTGCTGGAACCACAGGATCATGATGGGAAATTGGTCCCTTTCCCAGGACTGGCAGGTTAGGGGGCAAAGCTGAAGTTCGCAAGTGGGTGTGGGAAAAGGAGCACTGAACTTGGAGTTCTGCCTCTAACATTATTCCCTGTGTCACCATGAGCAAATCTCTTTCCTTCTCTTGGCCACAGTTTTCTTTCTTGATCCATGAAAAGATAATAATAGCAGCCCTGCCAAGTTCTGAGCTTTCTGCATTCTCATGTTACAGCAGAAGGCAGCAGCCTTGGAGACCTGGTATCTGACCTCCAGTGCGCTGTTTTGCTCTGGCCACCAAATATTTACATGGAATGGAGCTGGGTATTCTGCTGGGTTGGATGGGGGAAGAATCCAGGTGTGAGCTTGTGAGTAGGTGGATGAAGAGCCATTTTGTGTATGTGCCAGGGAAGGAGGAGGAATAGACTGTCTCCCATGTTCTTTATAAGGTGTTAACAAACCAATCAGAATCTGCCCTTCAAAGAAGGGCACAGGCGCAGATAAAGGCTGTGAGCACATCCTCACCTTCCCCTCGCCCCCATATCTTCCATTTTCTTCTGGGGGAAAACCAGGTAGGTTAGGGGACTGGCAGTGCCAGGGGCCAGGCTCTGGCCCTGGTGGCTCCTCCGTAGCTCTTTCTCATTGCAGGCTCCAGCTCCTCTTCTCCTGAAAGCTGCCTGCTTCTTCTCTACACGTGGGCTTCCATTTCTTTTCATCCTGTTTGTACAGCAGGACATAGTCTCCAAGTTTTGTCCTCCTTCTTTATTATCCTCAAAGAGCAGCACATAGCCCATTGTCTTTTGAGGCCATGGTTCTCAGATGTCTGCACATAGGAATGTGATGGGCCTGGGCATCCCACTTAAAAGTTCTTCATGGATTTTAATGAACAGTCAGAGGGGTGCAGGACAGGTTCAAGGCTTACCACTCCTTCCCACATCACAGAATTATAGCATGGGTGACAACATAATAGATATGGAGAGGGACAAAGGGTCAGCATGTCCTAATGTTCTTCCAGAAGCCTTCTGCTCCCTCCATGAATCATTCTTTTAATAGAAAGTAAAGGCAATGGCTCACACCAATAGTGCCAGGCACAGTGTCAAGGGCTTTGTGTGTGTTACCTCAATGAAACCTCGTGACCACCCTAGGAGCTATCATCATTATCCTTACTTTACAGTCAAAGAAAAAGACATCAAAGGTTTAAGCAATTGGTCCAAAGTATACAAGGATAGAGCTGAGATTTGGACCCAGGCCTGCAGCTGCCAACTATCAAACTCCTCTCCTCCCAGGAAGGGCCCTTGTTCCATACCCCAGGTCTGGGCACACACCGAGGCTGAAAAAGTGGTGTCACCTAGTGTGCATTCAGATGTACTTTGTAGGTCATTTGTATTTGAGGAAATCTGCTTTGAGGGCTGGCACTCATCATCCAGGCAAGATAGACAGCTGTAGTGACAAACCTGGATGCTTGCCTACTTACTTGAAGGTAACTGTAGACAAGACTCTCCTCCTCACTAGCCCTGGTCTCCTCATGAGTCAAGTGGGATAACCACACCACATTCCTGATGGTGGGGCTGCAGTGAGAGCACATGGGCAAGGCGTCTGGCACAGAACATTGCTCAGTGTGCATGCTTTCCAGGTTTCCAGCCTGGCCTCTATCAGGAGAACCTCTGAGGGCATGCCATGCACCCCTTTGGCAGTCTGGTGCTGCCTATGGATCATTTCTTGGGAAATAAAAATTGCTTTTAAATGCATTAAATAAATTACCCAAGATTACAAAGGAAACTGATTACTGTATACTAAAACGCAATTTACAATCTAGTCATATGTGCTTCTTGATGAACACATTCAGTATAATAAGATCTAGCAGTGAGTCTAATGATTACCATAATTTGAAGTAGTGATGAGCATAAATGCCTTTTTTAAAGATACTGGCAACAACTGTAATGTGATATTAAAAGAGCTATAATTCTACTGGTGATCACAGATGCTGCTGACAGTACTATGGTTTATTGCTCATGATACAGGTCTGCCTGCTCCTCTGCTCATTAGCTGTGTGATCTGGGTCAGCCTACTTAGTCTCTCTGTGCCTGTCTCCTCAGGTGTAAAATAGAGGTTGATTTGAGGATGCAATGAGTTAATGAACACACGTAAAGCACTTAGATCCAGGCTTAGGAGGTAGCAGATGCTCTTTAAGTGTTAGCGCTTATTTGTTATCTACAAATGAGCTTCTATAGATCAGGGTGCAGAGTTCATTTATTCAAACACCAGGATAAAGCCCTACCACCAAGTTCCCCTCTTATGTAAAGACTGGAACGAAATTTGTGCACTGGGCGGGGGAGGGTTCCTCAGCTCAACCTGCCCCCTCTCACATATTGGGAGCCCTCAGGGGTTGTCCTACTGACAGTTTAGGACCGCTCCCTGCTCCCATTGGAGAGCGGGCCTAAGCCACAGTCTGGCCTCCCTTTGTGGAAGGTGACCAGGTTAATCAGGGGAAAGCCACCAGCCCCATCACCCCACTGCTGCAGCCACTGCCAGTCACCACAGCTACCAAAGTGTTTTCATCAACATGGACTCCAGTCCCTTCACCATGAAGAAATGACAACTTTCTTTAGGCATTTTCAAGATGTGTCTTTCATAGGATATGACATTTCTTTCTTTCTTTTTTTGTTTTTTATCCTCACCTGAAGGTATGTTTCCATTGATTTTTAGAGAATGTGGAAGAGAAGGGAAAAACAG
>PVJC01052339.1:0-11145 GCA_004026665.1 Murina feae
ATAGCTATTTTGTTACACTAGGGGAAATATCTATCAATGTGATACATCATTAAGTCCACATGTATTTCTGTACAGATGTAAGATATCATAACATACATTTCCAAAGAAACAATAAGCCCTGGGGTCAGAGGAGCATTGCCATGGAAAGGAAAAGGCAATGCTTTTGAGAGTTAGAGTCTGAGTTCAGTTCAGTTAAAGTAGAATTCAGCAGCCTTTTTATTTTCTCATCCAGCAGCAGCTGTGACAGAATAGAAACAGATGAGGGACTTAGATATAGATTAGGAACAGTTAGAGGAATTAGTGTGATTAAAAGCTTTTATACCTTATCTGCCTAGATGCATAAAAAGCTCTGAAGCTCCTTGCATCAAAGAAAATCCAGCACATTGCAAAAGCAGAAAAGCACATAGCACAGCCTGGTGAGGGCAGTTTCAGAATAACATTTCCTTACCTCTGAAAGTAGCCCAGGTCAGAAGTGAGTTAATCGGTTTGGTAGGGTGGATTAAAGACAACAAATAGGCTATTGCGGTGTGTCCTTTGTCATAATCATTAGTCTTTTTGTTGTTATCCAGGGCTAATCACACATAATACAGACAATTAGTTATCTAGGTCAGTGACTACTGTGTTGATATAATTCATTTAAATTTTAAGTTAATCTCTGCCTTTTGTTTTTGTTTTTCAATAACCCAAGGATGGGAAGCATTGAACTCCAATTTATGAAACATCTCAGGATCAAAATGGCATGCAGTGTCAAGAGCACATACAGATTGTCACATTTTAGCCAAATTCTGAATGGCTGTAAAGACCCATGACAGTGTTTTCAGTTGGATTCCCTCTGTATGAGTTGAAGCACAGATACATAAATAAGTTGCCTGTTTTGCATTTATAACATAATGTTTTAAAAATTACAGATTTAAATCAAGATTGTTGAATAATATGTTAAGTAACTATACTAGTTTGCTATAACAAAGCATCTAATTCCTACTAAATATAAATACATTTATAAGTTGATAGTTTTAAGAAAAAAACACAATGTAGAAGCATTTATTTATAAAATAATTTAAAATAGCACCCTCTCTCTAGGCAATATTGAAAATCTCCAAGTCCATATTGATTGATAATGTTCTAGATATATAAAGATGAACAAAATATCCTATAATACAATACATTTGTACCTGAATAAATTGAAGAAGAAAAAAGCAATAGTGGTTATAATTAAAAAAAACAATCTACATGTAATAGTCTCACCATATATCCACATGAAAAGTAATCAGCACCTTGGCAAGAAAGCATCGAAGGCAGAAATATTCACATTTTCTCGACCAGTAAGCAGACATTGAGAAAGAGTTTCTGAGCACAGACCTCCCAGATGTGACTTGATTCAATCAGCAAAGCACCTTAAGTCCATAAAAGCATTCTGTCAACAACTCCACATCCCTGTTTAACTATTTTTCACTTCATTTAGGCTATTATTGTTAATGAATCACAACACTACTTTAGAATGGCACTCTCAGAATTCTCGAATGTTAAATTATTTAAATGGCTTAGAAGAGCTTTCATTTCTAAAAGAGCTAGTAATATAAAAATCTTATGTATAAAATCATACCAACAATATTTATATGTACTTCATTATAAGACTTTAATAAAAATTAAAATAATTAGGCTTTACAAAAGTACTCATATGACTAAAGTTGTTTAGATTCTATTTTGCTTTTAGAAATTTCTGACTTTTCCATTTTAGTTAATTTAAATTAAGCTTCCCATTATGACAGCACTTTACTTTGAAGTGGGACTTTTTAATGTCAAGAAGAGAAATCACCTCCCAGTTGGTTGACAATTTATTAAAGCAAGAGGTCTCTGGAGATCAGCATGCATAATATTGTAAGACATAATGTCATAGGGCTGTCATTACAAAATAAACAATTTAATATAGATCACAATGCATTTTCAGCCTCTCTTTTAAAAGTCAGAAAAGCCTTCACAAGGATATTTGATATTAACATGAATATTTTTATACTCTCTTCTGAGGAGAAAAATTACATCTATTAAAACTTTCAAATATACATGCATTAAAGCTATTCAAGTAAATAAAAATTTGCCATGTTTGATGAATAAATATGGAAAAAACATCAATCATATATCTTACATTTCCTTTCCACTCCAGAATTTTAATTGTCCATCACCTGTTCCTTTTGCCAGTATTATACTTGGATTTTTGTCATAGTTGATTACCAATCATCTCACATGTCTTTAGAATAAACTGGATATGATGATTATCATAATCTGACTTGTTTTATTATACTCAAGTAGCAAGTTGAGAACTTAAGCTAAAATATAATTTGAATTTGAATGTAGAAATGATTGAATCACATAGACAAGTATTGGGCTATTATGTTACGGTTGTAGCAGACCATTCACTGTTAGGTTTCATAAAGCAAAAATTGCATTATAGGCTTTAATCTTAAAGTATAAGTTATAAGAGGATGTTACATGTGCCTTACAAGAAAAAGAAATAAGAATAAAAACTTAAAAAGAGGCTAAAAGATACCTGCTTGACCCCTGATATTTATCTTGTCAAGCTTAATGGTTTTTTAATAAATTGTACTTCTTATATGTAGAATTGAAGTTTAAAATCATATTTATACAATACAAGTTTATAAAGAATTCTAAAAGTTATTGCTAGTTGAACTATGAAATAAAATTGGTTTAACTTAGAAGCATATTTTAATATCTTAATAATGAATACCTTTTTTACCTAATCTTATCCAAAAAGAAAGTAGTATTAATATGAAGATATATACTTTTTCCCCAGAGACAGACTTTTTAAAAAAATATATTTTATTGATTTTAGAGAGGAAAGGAGCAGGGGAGAAACATCAATGATGAGAGAGAATCATTGATTGGCTGCCTCCTGCTCGGCCCCCACTTGGGATCGAGCCCACAAACCATGTGCCCTTGGCCGGAATCAAACCCAGGATCCCTCAGTCCAACACTTTATCCATTGAGCCAATCCAGCTAGGGTCCAGAGACACACTTTTACACTCTCTCCTTCTCTTTGTAACATCTAACCCAAGAACAATAGTACAACATTTAATTCAATGAGTTGGAAAGAGTAGATTTACATAATTCAGCAGCCATTATGTGCCCAAACTAGAATATGTCAACAGAAGTAAATTGTTTAAAATTATGTCACTGGTCAGTGCTAAAGCTTAAATTTATATTTCACACTATTTGATTGCAAAGCTCATGCATTCTTTACTTCCATGCTATCTTTCACTCCAAGTGGTTGGAGTAAGAATCTTAAGTTCCCTGAACATTTATCAAAATAATAAAGAAATTCTCAGATATTATGGTTTATTCATCAATAATGAGTGAATCCTTAGTTTCAAGAATGTCTTTACATATCTACTAAAATATTTGACTCCAGAAACTCTATCATGTGTAAAATATACACAAGAGCCTCTGATGATCATAGAACAGCTCATTGATACTACCAGTAATTATGCATCATTTTAAATTGTAAATTTAGACATTAATAAAATGCTGTGATTATTCTTATAATATTGGTGATTTCTACTGCCCACCTTCAACTGTTATTAAATGCAAACTAGACTGAGAACCAAGATGGCGGCATGAGGTATATACCTAAATGCGCAGCTTCCCACAACTACATTATAAAAATACAGCTATAAAGATAAACGGCCATCCTCCAGAACCAAGGGAGGGGAAGCTTTACAACTAGAAGGCAAGAGAAGGAGTACGTTGAGACTGAGTAGAAGTTCCCGGCACCAAAACTGAGAGGTACGGATGCACACGAAATGGAGGTGGCACAGGCGAAAGGGGGCGACGGCAACCTCTGGAGTCTGTGGCTTGGAAGGAGATTATAAACTCCGGGGTCACACTGAATGCAATGTGGGCTGTGGGGCAACAGGGCAGAAGATGAGTGGTGTTCTAGCAGAACTGTTCACAGCAATCACTGACGTAGAGCCTCGGGGACCCAGAGGTGCACTGAAACCAGGGCATGGAGACGTCAAATCCGGGAGAAGCTGCAGAGTGTGTGGAGGGGCAGCCTTCAAAGGTTGCTCCAACCCAGTGATTCTGAGACCCCGCCCCACCCAACTTACAACCCCGCCCAAGCTGTGCGCCTGCCTGCCCGCACCATAACCTAAGGAACTGCAGCTAGGACAGAACTCCAAAAGTTCCAAACCCCAAACAGCAAGGAGAAAGGCCTGGAGATCATTTCCTCCCAGTGATAACTACAACAAGACTGTGCACCCAGCCTTCAAAGGTGTACAACAAGAGTGTCCACCCCAGGTGACTGGGGAGGCTGAATCACTGGGCCCTATAGGACACCTAGCACAGAAAGCCACTCTATCAATGCAGGGAAGCAGCCAAAATACGAAGACAAAGAAACAGGTCACAAATGACAGAAATGGAGGAAAGCAAAGTACTGAATATAGAGTTCAGAACTACGGTTTTAAGGTTTTCCAAGAATTTTCTAGAATCTGCCGATAAACTTAGTAATATTATACAGAGATCCAACAGCAGACTAGAGGTTTGCAATAATCAAGTCAAAGATTTGAAGCATGAAAAAGCAAAAAGCACTCAACTGGAAGAGAAAAAAGAATCCAGAAGTGTGAAGATAGTGTAAGGAGCATCTGGGACAACTTTAAGTGTACCAACATCAGAATTATAGAAGTACCAGAAGAAGAGAGAAATCGAGAGATTGAAAACCTGTTAGAAGAAATAATGACAGAAAACTTCCCCTACCTGGTGAAAGAAACAGATTTACAAGTCCAGGAAGCACAGAGGACCCCAGACAAAAGGAATCCAAGGAGTTCCACACCAAGACATATCATAATTAAAATGCCAAGAGCAAAAGACAAAGAGAGAATATTAAAAGCAGCAAGAGAAAAACAGTTAGTTAACTACAAGGGAGTACCCATATGACTGTCAGCTGATTTCTCAACAGAAACCATGCAGGCCAGAAGGGAGTGGCAAGAAATATTCAAAGTGATGTATAGCAAGAACCTACAACCAAGAATACTCTACCCAGCAAAGCTATCATGTAAAATTGATGGTCAGATAAAGAACTTCACAGACAAGAAAAAGCTAAAGGAGTACATCACTACCAAACCAGGATTATTTGAAATGCTGAAGAGCATTCTTTAAGAAGGGGAAGAAGGAGAAAAAGGTAAAAATAAAAAGTATGAACAATAAAGGGACAACAAATACATATCTATCAACCAGTGAATATAACAAGTCAATAGAAATATCTGATGAACAGAATAAACTGGTGAATAGAATATACATAAGGGCATAGAAAGGGAATGGACTGACAATTCTCAGGGGGAAGGGGACATGAGGGGTATGGGAAGAGACTGGACAAAAATCTTACATCTATGGATGAAGACAGTGGTAGGGGTAAGGGCATGGGGTGGGGGGGCAAGGTGGAAGAGAACTATGGGGGTTAAAAAATGAACATCTGTAATAATCTGAAAAATAAGGACTTAATTAAAAAAAAGGAAAAAAATAAATGCAAACTAGACTGCATCTACTCGTTAACTACTAATTTATCAGTTCATATATACATTCATCTGGATGGAGTATTGGATGGAAACATCAGAGACCAGCATATAAACAATCACATATATTCATTAGTCAGTGAAAAAATACCATAAGTAGCCTTAGCTGGTGTGGCTCAGCAGATCACATGTCAGCCTGTGGATGTTTGATTCTGGTCAAGGGCACATGCCCAGGTTGCAGGCTTGATGCCCAGTAGGGAGAGTGCAGGAGACAGCCAATCAATGATTCTCTCTCATCACTGATATTTCTAACTATTTCTCCCTCTTCCTTCCTCTCTAAAATCAATAAAAATATATTAAAAATACCATTAATATGAAATCCATTAAATTATGTATAACATATATAATGAAACTACTTTTATTTTCATAATGGAATATATAGAAAATAAACTTTCAGATATAATTTCTATACATTCATAATAAGAAATGCCAACCTCAATAAGTCAATATAATCACATTAATAGCATATATTAAAAATGCAGTTGTCAGTATTCTACAAGTTAAATGTACAAAGTATATTATACATTGTAAGTCACTATAGAAATTAAAACAGTAATTTCCATATACTTAAAAGTGTTACATGCCAAGTTCTATAACTGTGTGCTATACTCATTAGCAGGAATACAGCCAAAATACTAACTTAAGTGAAGAGCTATTGTAATTCTAACTGTTTGTACTAGTTAAGTTTATGTGTCAACTTGACTTGGGACAAGAAGTGCCCAGATATTTGGTCAAAGGTAGTCCTGGGTATGCCTGTGAGAGTGTTTCTGAAGTGATTAACATTTGATAAGCAAACCCAGTAGAGAAGATTGCCTTCCCTTATCTAATTGGGCTTCATCTATGCAGTTGGGATCATACAAAAATTGACCTTCCCTCAAATAAGAGAGAATTTCCCTGCCTTTGGACTTGAATGAAACATGGTTCCTCCTGGTATCCAGCATGCTGTCCTCTGGACTGGAACTACACTGTGAGGTCTTTCTCAGGCCTGCAGACCCAGTTTGGATTTGGACCAGCAGCTCCCCTGGGTCTCCTGCAGGTCTTGGGGTTTGTCAGCCTCCATAATCACAAGAGCCAGTTCCTTATATATATTCTGTTGGTTATTTTTCTCCAAAAAGCTCTAACTAATATACTATTAATGCCACTCGTACACAGGATGAGGACTGTTTGTTGCTAAACTTTTATTTTCCCAGGTTCCCATCCATTACTTGGTAAATGAATATTTGTTAAATAATTCTCATGTCAATAACTTTTTATTGGTATAACAAATTTTCATGTAATTTCTTATTACTAATATCCGGTGGTAGCAACTTGCATCTTTTATTCTATTATTTTATGTTCATTTTTTTCTAATTCAGTAAGATATTGGCGTTAACATTCTTAATATATGAGAGAAGGGTAAGTCTACAAATAATTTTATTTATATAAAATTGCATAGTTTGTATTATTAGCTATTTAGAGTGCACAGAAATAAACCTTATAGTTGGTCTAAAAACTTCTCAGCACGATATTTTATTTTCACAGTCTTGAATTTGGAATGCACTGGAATTCAGCTTTGTTAGTTTAGAAAAGACTTAGTGATGAATATAATTCTATTTATTGACAAATAAGGTGCATATGTAATCTTAGATGCCAGTTGAAACTGTAAAACTCTTACACTGAGGAGCTGCCCTGAAGAGAAAATTAAATCTCTCGTATATAATTCAATTCTGCAATAAAGCCAGGACATAGGAGAGGTTTCCGTGCTTCCAGGAAATCTGACATGTCTTCCTTCCTCACACTTTATTGTTCACAACTGCTGGAGTAAGAGAGACAGTCGCTTAAATTCCTTCCACACCAAACAGGAAGCTGCTTTATCTAGCTTTTATTGTAACAAATTTTTTTTCCAGCAAAACTTACTTGATTAGCATGGACTTAACTGGTAAAGAACTTTTCATCAATAATGCCTTCGCAGGATATTATTTAAAATTATGATTATGCAATTAGTTAATTTTAGTATCTATGCTTACAACGTCCATGATATTTTGCATTAAATACCGAAATCATTCAGAAATGCTCAAAGCAATTTATAAGTACATAGAGCAGTTGGTACTTTCATAAACATTTCAAGAGGATATTGTTAAGAGCAAGAAATTTGATTTCATAGAAGAAAAAACTAAAGTTAGAATGAGAGTGAATTCTGTGTAATGTTATTTATGATTTTCTCCTGAAACTGAATTAAGTGCTGATAGGATTCAGCATGGAGGAATCTTGTGAAGACATTGGTAATAGAAGGCATAATTGATTAAAAAAATTCTCTAGGAAGCACAGAAATGAATGGAATACAAATGAACATATGGAGATATATTTCTAGCCCTGAGGAAGCTACCTCTTGTACTGCATTGTTCACAGAAGCAAAGGGATGTGAGCCAGGTTCTTCACTGGCCTTTAAGCTTCAGCCCTATCAGCATCTGCGGCTCTCCTTGGTATCATATGGAATGGAAACCTGAGAACAATTTTTCTCAGGATTCTTACCAATGTAATTCTAGAGTAGTTTCTACCATCAAGAAGCTCTTGAATAAGACATAGAAATTCAAAGCTATAATTAGCTTTCTTCCAGCAGGATAGAAATATCATGAGAAGAAGAAATGAAATTTTGCCCTAATTCTTGGAATCCCCTGAAAATTATGTACATTAGTGCTATTAGTGACTGTCATTGGTGGAGCTTTTTTTTTTTTTTTTTTCTTTTTTAAAAATATATTTTATTGATTTTTTACAAAGAGGAAGGAAGAGGGGAGGGATAGAGAGTTAGAAACATCAATGAGAGAGAAACATCGGTCAACTGCCTCCTCCACACCCACTACTAAGGATGTGTCCGCAACCAAGGCACATGCCCTTGACCAGAATCAAACCTGGGACTCTTCAGTCCGCAGGCCGATGCTCTATCCTCAGAGCCAAACCAGTTAGGGCTGGTGGGGCTTTCTTTTTTTCTGAAAGCCAGAGGCATTATTTCTCTGCCTTTCATTCCTAGCTCTTCCATAGATTTGCCAAAATATGACATATATATGTAATATAATCCCTCATATTATATAATCCCTTCGTGTTGAAAGACCTGGAACAGTCTGTGCTTTCTCGACTCAACCCTGACTGATAAAGAAGAAAAGTGGATGCACACACATTTCCAATCATGGTGGCTAAAACTGGAAGCAGTTTCAGTTCACAATGTAGGGAACAAAGACAGTGATTAAAAGGGGGAAGTTAAATGTTTTTAAGAAACAGTGTTCCCAGGTGGAGAATAACAGAAGTAGTAAGCTTGATAAATATGGCCAGCTTAGCAGCAGTGAAGACTAGATAAACTTGATAATGAATATATAGTGATCAAAATGTAGGTGCTTCTTTTTTCTTTAGAGTAGCGATTAATATCCCTAAAATGAAAGTAGAATTCGGATAAAAAGGGTTAAGAAGCAAAGGCAGCAAAGAAGTTAATAGTGGTTGAAAGGACAGCTGATAGAAGAAGGTTACCCTAAGTTACAAGGTTAGGTATTTGTGAAAATAGCCAAATAAGTGTGTGTGTGGAACATTTAGGATGATTTCGTTGTGTTTGAAGGCTTTATTTTCTCAGTGGTGAAGCAGTTTGGGGGAAAGCACGTAACCCTATGATGCCACCATATCTTTGGTGGCTGAAGTGTACACCAGGCACGTTGATGAGGTGAAGGAGTGGGGACTGAGCTAACCGCCCCGCGTGGCTGTGGTATTGGCTGCAGGAGGCATTGGTTAACGACCATCTCTGGGCAATGAGGCCCGGTGACTAAGGAATCTAAATGCAGCGCAGGTGGAAGTGTGCGATTTATATTTTCCAGGTCACTTACAGACACGGGGACTTTCTACAGTAGCTGGGCAACTAATCCCACGGACAAAAATGTCTGTGAAAAGGATTTGTGTTTTAAAGCCGCCACTGAAGCAGGAACACAACACACTTGTTCCTGAAATGTAAACATCTTCCAATGAAATATGCCAGTTTCCTTCTCAGCTCTGGAGCTTTATTTTACTCTGTGGGCCTGAAGGATATACTATTTTATTCGTATAATTTGCTTCCGAGAACTGTCCAAGGAATAGGTACTTGTTCTTATGGGTAAGAATTTTAAATTTTCTTTTTAACATCTTAAAGACATTTTTTTTTTCTGTTTCTTATTTTTAAATAAAAGCTATGGGAGAGTGTTCTGTCTTCGTTCAGTGTCAATATAGTCCAAGTTATTACTCTAGCCTTCTAAACTATTAGCTTCAATTTGATAAACTGAAATTAAATGAATAATAATAAACGATAAATGGTCAATTGTTTTATAGTCTAGGCAGATGTCAGATCATAACGATCATGTAAAGATTTAAGGGCCTATTAATGGTTGATGTCCTATTATATTTCTTTTAAATTAAACATCAATTATTTGGAGACAAGTATCACAATAAAAGCAAGCACAATGCATTTAACAAGATTATCCAAAACTGTACAAGAGGACATAGCTACTTCTTCCACTACACCTAACTACATTTATTCTTTTCATTTGTTGAAACATTTGATTCTTCATAATATTTCTATGCAAATAATCGGTTTACCAAATACATCCATAGAGTATAGACAAAAGTGTTATGTCAAAGTTATACAAGATACAGCCACATACATTGAAAATAAAAACTTTTCTTTTCCATTTTTCTTATTCCTCCCTCTCTTCATCTAGCTTTCTAGTGACAGGCTGGAGTGAAAGGCAGCAGGGCGGTGCCACTCAGCGAAACGGCATCCTTCTGAGGTCACATTTCCTCCCCACGCCTTCTGGTGTTGCCCTAAAGGGCATGGCATGAAGCTACCTTCTATACTGTTATGAAGATGTTCTGGCACACAGGAAAGGCAAAAAGCAGAAAAGGAGAATAAGCAATGCTATTTTATCCAAATAATGAAGTAGAAATTTATTTTGCTCCCATCCTACTAGCAAGACCAAAGTCTCATTGATACTTTCAGTTGAGAAATGCAGGGTTTTTTATTTTTATTTCTATTTTTTTTTTTTTTTTTTTTTTGTTATATGCTCATGGTCCCAGGCAAAAATCCCAAGA
Organism: Murina feae; assembly: GCA_004026665.1. Taxonomy (NCBI): domain Eukaryota; kingdom Metazoa; phylum Chordata; class Mammalia; order Chiroptera; family Vespertilionidae; genus Murina; species Murina feae. Next base: position 10,662 of record PVJC01052339.1, read on the forward strand.
GGAATAAAGACAGGATTGGAGATCCTCTAGCAATCTGCTTCCCCTGAGGTCACAAAGGAGGAACATTCATACTCCTTAGTCATATGGACAAAAAACAACACTGTTAGGTTTCTTTAACCTGTATTTCCCCCACTTAGGTGTAATAGAAACGCAAGCAATATTTATTAATTTAATAAAGACTACTGTACCTAGTTTCTATTCCATCTTTTTTTCTTATCAGCTATCTGGCATTTGAGAACATATCTAAACCATATGATCTTTAATTTCCACATGCAAAATCAAGGTAATAAAAATTCATAAAATCATGATTTTAAATGAGATAAATGGAGAAAGCATCTTGATACTTAGTAAAACACTACCAATTTCCTAACTCATTTTAGTCTCATTAGAAAATTAATCTTCTATAATAAAAGCGAAACATGCAAATGTGACCATTACCACCAGCCAATCAGAGTGGCTATATGCAAATTTACCCAGCCAAGAT
>PVJC01052340.1:0-11173 GCA_004026665.1 Murina feae
GACCAGGCTGGCAGGGGGGCAGTTGGAGGTGATGATCAAGTGGCAGGGGGCTCAGTGAGGGGCAACCAGGCTGGCGGGGGGCAATTAGGGGCAATCAGGCCAGCAGGTAGAGGCAGTTAGGGGTGATCAGGCTGGAAGTAGGGACAGTTAGGGGCAATCAGGCAGGCAGGCCAGTGAGCGGTTAGGAGCCAGTGGTTCCAGATTGTGGGAGGGATGTTCGACTGCCGGTTTAGGCCTAATCCTGGGGATTGGACCTAAACTGGCAGTCAGACATCCCCTGAAGGGTCCTGGATTAGAGAGAGTGCAGGCTGGGTGAGGGGACCACTCCCCTCCAATCCCTGTGAATAAATTTTGTGCACCAGGCCTCTAGCCTATAATACATTACACTCTTTGTCTATAACAATCCACCTACCACCCAGATGCAACACATACTAACTCCAACTATGTTCTCCCCTTCCCACTCTCTCCAAAGCCATTTAGTATTCATTATGGCATTGCCTCAAAGTCAAGGATCTCATTATTAACTTTAGGTTCAGATGTGGATAAGGCCTCTCAAGCATAGATAATCTTGTTCTGTAAATATATGAACTAGAACAAGTTATCTGCCCCCAGACATTCAAAATACCATAGTAAAAGAGGGCTAACATGATCATCACAGTTACTGTGATTCAAAAAGTGAGAAAAGAAATGCACATTGGAACACTTATCTGTTAAAAGTTATGACATTGTGCCAGGAATATAATAATGAGTTTCCCCTTTTTGGGTGACAGATGTTCCTTGATTAATGCTCAATTCTGTTTTTTTGGAATAGTTCCCTAATTCATTATTCTTGGTGCCTTCTGGCTCCACCCTTTAAGTCTTCTATACTTTTCAATAAAATATGACCTATTTTTGCAATTGAATAATTTCCTTAGCCTTTTTTTTACCAACAAAAAATTGGTAGCCAGAGTCACCTTTCCATTTTGAATTGTATAATGTTTAGTCCAGGCTGCTTTTGCAAATATAATTTTCTTAAAACATTTGGTTTGTCTATGAAACTTATTTGGAATCATGTACAATTCTTATTTTAGATTTATCTCTCTCTACTGTAGAAGTGTCAGCCTGTTGTAAAACATACGTTTTTTAATTTTAAGTAATTTTATCTAGTGAGGGGGGAATCTTCTAAAAACAAATTTAAATATTGTTGAGGTCTTTACAAAGATGTTTACAGGTATACAGCTTAAGTTTACATTGCTCCTTAGACTTTGTTTTACTGCTTACTATAATCTGTGCTGTGTGGGATTTCCTACTTTTAAAATATTTCACCAACTGGAGAGACTGTACTGAGTCCAAATTCTACTTGAAGAGAGAAATTTTCCTTATTTAGCCTACTTTTCTCTTGCAATACCTTATCATATTCTACTAAAGTAAGCTATCTGACACATCCAAAATTCTGGCCAGAAATATGAGCCAGATGCATAATTTTGTTAGGTAAATTTTCTTTTCTCCATATTGAGAGGATTTAGTGATAGGAGAGGCAATTAGGGTAAGGGTCCATGGGAAAGGATTGCATTCGTGACTGGCAGAGTCAACTCCAAACCACTGAAATATATATCTTAAAACACAGAGAGCAGTAGAATGTTACAAGATAAAAGGGTAAAGGGGGAGCACTGTGCAGGCTTTGAAACTTTGAAACTGATACCAAACGGGGAGGGAGAATTTGGCCAATTAGGAAAAAGCATAAGGGGGGGGCATAAAATGAGGAAGGGTCCAATCAGAAAGTAGCATGTACAGAAAAAGAAGCTGCCAGCATTTATAAACCCACAGACAAAGATACTCATGGGGAGTGTGTGGGCGTATGTTGGGGTTATCTACACAGGAGTTTGTATATGCTTGCAATAAATTTCCACACTTTTGCTTAAAATCCTTTTGTTAGATTTTATTTTTCAAACTTCGTAGGACAAGAACCCAGAAACTCCAGTTTGCCATTCAGGGTAACAATATTACCTTGGGTGACAGTGTTAGTTGAAAGGGTTAAAGGGAATAAAATGGGGCAGAGAAAACTTATTGTGCCCAAATGGCCCAGGCCTGCAGGGGGGCAGTGAGAGGTGACCAAATGACCAAATAACCAAACAGCATGCTGTGTATTGACGCATAGTAACCTCCATCTTATATTTAAAAAACTGCTGTTGGAAACTTTCTGCTATTGTTAGATAGTCCCTAGTCCTGTAAACTCTGTTATTGCAAACTTTTTCACTTTAAGACAGTCTCTTATTCTATAAAATGACTTTGTTTTTAGTTTGAATAATAGAAAAAGATAAAAACTTAACTGTCTGACCTTGCAAGCTAGCCATCCAATGTAATAGACTAATATAGACTAACTAGAGGCCCATTGCAGGAAGATTCCTGCAACAATAGGGTTTCCTGAGCCAGAGTGAAGCAGAGAAGGGAGTGAAGTCTGCCTTGGCTCCCTCCCTCCCACCTCCCTCCCTTCTTCACTGTCTCTGATGCCTCGGCTCTGTTCCCTTTTTTGCCACTTGGCTTCCTTCTGCAGCACTTGGCTTCCTTCTATGCTGTCTTTAGTCTTCACTCGTGCCTGTGTATGCAAATTAATGCCCATATTTGTTGGGTTAATTTGCATATTGTTGATTGGCTGGTGGGTATAGCAGAGTGACACCAATCTGCATATTAATCTTTTATAGGTGTAGATACTGATAATAATTCCCATATTCTTATGCCAAGTACTAACTCATTATGTATGCAAGATTACAACTATCTGTAACAGTAACTCACACAGAGCTCTTTGTAATATCTGCAAACAAAGAAGCTTGAAAAGTGTAAATATGGGAAACTTCCTGTATGTGTTGCTCAGATATTTGGAAGAGACACCTCCCTCTGGACCACACAATAAACGACTCCTAATTAATTGGGTCATTAAAGTGTCTTGTATCTCATTTGCTGATTTATGATACAACAATATCTTGCAGACAGCTTGCAACCTTGAGCACGGCATAGCCCACTTAGCCACTGGACATGTGGTGCCAGGAGGAGCCAAGGATGGATCAGACCCTTATATCAGTAGAATGGCTTGAAGCCAGCAAAAGTTAATAAAAACCTTTCCCTCCCTGCACTCTCCTCTGATTCCTTTTTTCAGACTCAGCCCACCTGCACCCAGATGCCTGAAATAAAAGCCTTTTTGATACATTACAGCCTCATGTCAGGTGGGCAGCCCCAGCCCACTCCGAACCCTTCATTAGTGAACTTTATACCAATGTATAATATGGGTTATTTCTTTTCCAGCTTTCAGAATACTGATTTCCTCCTGTTCTTCTTGTCTCTACCAATAATCTCTTGATTGCTCTTTTAGCCTCCAACTCACATTTGGTCTCAAAGCCAGTGTACATGTTTTAGCTTTTTGTTAGAGCAGCATTCTTCTTTCAGATACTAATTTCTGTATCAGATATCTATTGAAGCATAACAAAACACCCAACACATGTTGGTTTAAAAATACAATGAGTATTATTTCTAATGATCTATGTTGGCTTTGTTATACATTTCTTCAACATTTGTGCTGGTGTCATTCTTAAAGTTTCATTCATGTAGGGACTTAGCTGAGGCTGAAACATACAAGATGACTTCACTCAAAGTTTTGCCAACTTAGCTGGAAGAGCTGAAGACTGGAAAATCCTGTTTTCCTCATTCTTTTCCTTCAGTACGTTACTCAGACTTTACCTGGTGACTGGTTTCTAAGAGAGCAAATGCAAAAGTGTATTGCCTCTAAAAACCTAGGTCCAGACACAGCACAGCATCAATTCTATCATATTCTGTTGGTCACAATAAGTCACAAAACCATTTTAGAACCACATGGAAGGAAAATAGATTACCTTTTCATGAGAAAAGTGGCATGTGCTTATAGGAATAGGAAGAATTATTGAAGGTCACTTTTTCATATGATCCATCAGAGGTAGTACATTATTCTATATAACAAAGAAACTCCAATGGTTAATAATTTTGATACTGTTATTAAGGCTTCATTCCAGGTAAATTAAATATGTTTAGTTGTAAAATATAAATTAACTAGAATCCAATTTACTAGAACTCTCAAACAATCAGTGTTTGTAACATTTTAACTCACCTACAAGAGATAAATAAAAAATGTTAATTCAAAACAAAAATGTATTTCCTTAAACTCATTTTAATACATAAGCTTCAAACAAAGTAGGCACAGGCATGTTAGAAAACTTTTAAATAACAAGAGGTGGAAACAATGAGCTTTTTGTTTAATTGTAACAAGCAGAGTATTTACACATTAAAATTCCCCATTTCTCAGGCATTACTGTTAATCAGGGTTTTAGTATGTTTTGTGAACTCTAAGTTTTAAAAATAGTTCTATTCAAAGTGCTTTCAGTATTCAGTATTGAATATCAAGTATGAATTAGAGATACATAAACTAAAGGATTTCAAAAGCATATTTTAAAAACTAGAGAAGAATGAGTTAGATACAATCTTAATTGAATCTAATGGAAGGCAAATTAAATTGATCAGAATAAAGGAATAATTATCATATACTGAAAAGAAGCCTTTATTCATATCAGAATACTAAAATGAAAAAAATATATTAAAATCTTGAAATAAGTAATATTTTCTCATCAAATTTAAACTAATTTACAATAACTTCTTTCTCTTGATATTATTAAAAATAAATAAATAAATAAATAAATAAAATGGGAGATGGGGTTTCTCCATTTCACCTTCAGAATTTTAAAGAAGTTTATCTTGATTTCTTCTAATTCTTCATCCTAATATGTAAACATTGATAGGAGTATTATGGGCAATGTTGGCTCTCAGTTCTTGACTTCATGCAGGAAAGATTTTACACCTCAAGTCCAGATGATTTTGAGAGTATGTTTATTAAAGCTGGGACAGTTAAACAAAGGCTTAAAATAGAAGAGGCATGATCATAGCAACAGGAGTAAGCCTAAGCAGAGCTGCTTTGGACCTTTGGAAGGAGAGTCACAGAGGCAGAAGATGTGAGTTACCTCAGCTGTGTGGACTCAGAAAACAAATTATAGATGCAAAAGAAGGGCCCCTGGAGACAGGTTCAGGGGGTTAGCATGGGATGAGCTGCTCCCCTGGTTGTAAGTTTCCTGGGAATCTTTAGCACTTAGAAGGGAAAAAACACACAAAGATATATGCCTAAGGAAAGAAGGAAGGGAAGGTGTGGGTATGCTCCAGAAAGATAAAGACAGACAGACAGACACACATACATACAGAGACAGAGAGAGAGAGAACTGGGTTTTTTGTCTTAAGGTTTTTCACCTGTTTTTTAAAGGTGGGGATTTAGGGATGGTTTCAGGGAGGATCTTAACAAAATATTCACCAACTTTTTGGGTGTGTCCTTTCAGGGTCATGGTCTCTACTGATTGCTTGGCATCAAGGTAGAGATCCATTGGTCATTGTATCTGGTACTGATGTCAGCCATGGTGTTGTTTGACCCAGTTTTGTGTTTTGTTAAGCCGTTGAAGAATTAAAGATGGAGCTAAATAGAAAATCATCCAGGCTTTATTAGGAGCAAACAGATGGGCTCACAACTCCCCAGGAAGGGAAGGAGAGAAGTGAGGCTGCCCTTGAACCGAACTGGGCTGTTGTTTTTAAGGCCTGGGGCGGGTGAGGGAGGAGAGGGGTTGGGCAGGAGGAAGTGGTCTTTGAAATGTATGGAGCTTCCACCCCCCAGGGTGCTGCCCAGGCAGGGAGCTATGGATGCCAGGATATTGCCATTAATGGTCAGGGCGGTCAGGCTGCACCTGGCTGGGGGTGGGGGGGGAAATGGTTTATGGCTTTTTCCGGCGGGTGGATGCTTGGACATCTTGGACATTTTGCTGCTTTTCTGGGCCTGGAGCTGAAACATAACTGAGACCTAAATGTTATCTCTAGTTTGACCAAAATGCTGTGTCTGTGGTCAACAGATCCAAGGCTATGTTGCTAAGATTATTTGATGCTGATCAGAACCTCATTATCCTGAGGACATGCTTAAGGGCATGGTCATGTAAGGTAGAAGAACATGGGTGAGTCAGGGTGCTGTATGAGGCCAGTTTGAATCAGTTGTCTCAGTTTCCCCATTCCACCTGCCAAGTAATTTTCCTGGCTTCTTACTATCCTGCCTCAGAAGAAATAGTTAAATCATGGAATCTATGTTTTTGTTTTAGAACAACACAAAGTAGTAGTTAAGGTAAAGAAACACAATGCATTACATAAAGAATATTATTACATTTGGTATTCCATTTAAAAATTGTAATTGTTACAATACTGTAGGTGGAAGAGTGAGTAGGAAACAAACAGAGTCTAAAAGGGAATAAGAGATGAATGAAAAATAGAGCAACTCTGTGTCATGACAAAGGATTTTGTGTTCTGAAATTTCAATTGCATGTCAGCTATTTATGACTTAGAAAATGTTTCTCCCATAGAACCAGTGCTATAATTGAAGGTAATTTTGTTGTTGTTTTTATAGAAGTTATAGTTGGGGAACTCATCAGGAGAGTACTTTGTTGAAGTAATGAAAATGGTCTATATCTTGATTGTGGTGAAAATAATAGTTGTTACACATTGAATTTTACATTTAGTGAATTTTATGGTATGTAAATTATTCTCACTATTATTATTTTATTTTTATTTATTTATTTTTTTAAGATTAGTGCCGGCCAGGTAATTCAGCTGGTTAGAGCATAATGTGATATGTCAAGGTTGAGGGTTCAATCTTTGGTCAGGGCACAAACAAGAAGCAACCAATTAATGCATAAATAATTGGAACAACAAATCAATATTTCTCTCCTCTCTTTCCCTTCTCCTCTAAAATCCATTTTAAAAATATTATTATTATTGTAAGTGATCAGCTGGTACTGACTATACCTAACAATACTAGTAATCATTAATTGAATAGAAAACTAACAGTAGTTTTTTTCTTTGGTACTGTTATATTGTAAAACAGAAGACACATTAATCAATAAGTCAAATTTATTTGGAATCCTTTTCATTTCACTAGCAATAGTGGGCCCAGAGGAACCATTGCTTCTCAAATTCTAGGGTTCAATATGGTTGAAGTCTCCCTTATTTATATGTTTTCCAGCTCTATGTTTTCCAAATTTGGAGTGAGACTTCCGGATCTTCTGAGAAAAAGTCTTGTGTATTGGGACAAGGCCATAAGACCATATTTCAAGGCCTGGCCTGGTGGCAGCACTGACAATTCTATCTGGGGTATTGTTTATGGCCTCTCCGGAATGGGAGTAGTCTTATTTTCCCTATTATCTAAGCAAGCAAATATTTACAGAACCCAGAACAGCAGGGTTAAAATTTTAATCAGCAGCTTTTACCCAAGGTGGAGGTTACTATGCTTCAGTACTACTAAGAAAAAATGAATATTTTCCATCAGATAATCCTGGATTGTTCTCTTATAATGTTAATTCAATTCTTTCATGTCCTTGTCATTTTTTTATTTAATGTATTTAATTTATCCACATCCTTGGTGAAATGAAACTCTAACAGTTCATTTAAAACAAGGTCAAATGCTTCCTCAATTTAGCAGATACTTTCAACCATTCAAGCCCTTTTCAGATCTTCCCTCTGCTTTTAAACTATATGTAGAATTTTCTCTGGCTCAACTATATTGAAAAGGGACAGTTAGGCAAATTGTTGTAGGGAAACAGAGAATACTTTATTTACTGAAAGAATGTAACAATCATGATTAAAACAGGAAACTCCAGGATATGCTGAGTTTCCTGTCATTAGCTACTCAAGCACAGACTTGCTGAATAACAATGGAGAAGAAATCCATTGACTTGAGCTTGATGGTATTGTAGGAGAAGAAAAATGTACCTTTACTCTGTTAGAGTTCCTTTTGGCTGGGTTTGATAATTGAATTGACAGAAGACCGATCAATAGGAGAAAAGAAGGAAAATTTATTCAATATAAATTCTACATGATAGGGGAGCCTTGATGAAGACTGAAGACCCAAAATAATTGCAAAAACTATTTGTTTTCATACCTGGACCCTATTTCAAGGGTATGTAGCAGCAGGGGTGGTGGCAGGGGAAATCTTCATGCTGCTAATCTTTGGTTCCCGGGGTTCAGGGAATTAAAGAAACTAATCTCATTTTCCAATTCTTCCTGTGTCTTAATATCAGGGAGGGGTTTTGAAGCCAATTCCCTTCTATGCATCTTTAGTTTGTTCCCTTTGTCAAATCCTTATTGTGTAAAGACATACTAAATGCCTGGACATAAAGGATTTCATCCCATTTCCCTGACCATGGGCAAAACAATTCCAATCGTACAATAGCATAGCGACTTAGGAGCCATTTCCCCCCATAGTCTAAAGTATACAAAGGACAAGTAGTGTTACAATAGAAAACCAATTTCTTCTTAGTCATTGGATCATAGCTGTACATGGAACAATCTGCTAAAATTAGGCCCAGTGGGTTCCCTTTAGGTTTCCAGACAGAACAACTCCTGATGGTGTGAAGAGTACAAACCCCAAACCATAACCATAGCAAGATCCCAGACAAAGTGTGGACATACCAACAAAACTTGGATCCATAATTCTATTATTCCAAACAATCAAATCTTAGCATCTTATCTCATGCCAACCGATACTGCAAGTGCTCCTTACCGGACCCAAATGGCACAAAGCCCAAGTGGCAGGCATAGCCTGCCAACCAGAACCGCAAGTGGTTCTAACCAGACCCAGATTGCACAAAGGTCAAGTGGCACAAAGCTCACACAGCACAAAGCCGGAGTGGCAGAAAGCCCAAACAGCACAAAACTCAAAAGGTGCAAAGCTCAAGTGGCACAAACCCAAAATGGCAAAAAGCCCAAATGACACAATGCCCAAGTGGCAGTTATAGTGACCCTCCACCCTGCAGGCCAGTTCTTATCCCATTTTAGAGTCCATCTGTTCCTCAGAAACCCATTTCCTTTCACCAGTCAAGCATTTGGGTGGCTGGGTCCTTAAGGAGTGCAAGGAAATTCCTTGAGAAAAGCTTTTTGCAGCTGCTGGGAAATCTCCACAGTCCCACTCTCCCAGGACGTGCTGGAACTTGAGTTTAGACACCCTGGGACTTACCAAGGTTCATGCTGTCCCAACAGAGTCACCAAAAATGCAGGTAACTGAAAAATGCAGGTTAGGCTTCCTGTTGCAACAAAACCCAAACTCTTGAGTCAGGTGTTGGTGCAAAAGAAAAGAGGTTTTTTTCAGGTGCATTGTGTTCTGGGGTAATGGTGAATTCCTGCCTCAAAGACCATCAGCCCTTCCTGCTCAAGCCCCTGATTGTTATAGAAGTAGGGAGGAGAGTTTTGTTGGTGGTGTTTTTTCTACCCAATTGCCTTGCTAGCTTTTGGCTGCACTCAGGCTCTATCCTTTCATACTTCTAGCTTTAGGCATACTCAGTGTAAGACTCTCCCCCAATCCCATCTTGGGCAATGGTGGAGATTCTCTGACACTCAAACTGACTGTAACATCACCAACCACTTTCATTATAAAGCCTTAAATCAATATATTAATAATTTCTGTTTGGAAATTTTAAAATATTTCTTCATTTGCCAGTGTGATAGCCTGTGTTATTATTAGTGGTTCTAATGAACACTATTCTCACATATAATTATATGCTCAATAATCCAGCCTAGAAATTTGGGTATTCATCACAAACTGTAGTAGCAATAGTTAAGCATGAACGTTCTGGAATAAGACATATATGGGCTTGAATCTTGTCTTCCATTTATAAGCTCTATGATGTAGGACAATGTACTTAACAAATCTAAATCTTTTACCTGCAAGAAGATGGATTCTATTTCTATCCCGTTACTGTGTGTGAATTTCTTATCTATGGTTAATGTATTTTGGTTATAGTAAGTAAGAGCCTTGCTATTGTATTTTCAGCAATTTATTTTACCAGAATCTATCTTGTTTTTTTCATTAAGAATTCAACTTTTTCTGACCTGATTTTTCATGGGATCCCCTCCCCTTATCAACTGACTCTGCAAATATTGTCAGCCATGTTTCTCTCTGTATTTTGAGATATCAATATCCTGGCATATAATATGTATAATTTGGAACATTTGAATTAACTTAGAAAACACAATGTCTCAGCATTTCTTATATATTTCACCTCCTATTCTAATTTTTTACTCATCTATTTCATTATCATCACATTGAAGTTGGTCTTATTTATTAGAAGATATGGAAGCAAAGTAAGAATTGAGTAAATTTGCTTTGTATTTTTTTCTGTCACTAATAAATGTTTCCCAAACTGTGGACTTATATTTTCCTGTTATTCTTGGATATGCTAATCCTTTAATATATTTTTTATACTACCAAAAAATAAAACATTGCTTACATTTTCCTTGGTACATGTACATCACCAATAGAGCTATTTTATCTAAACTAATAAAAGCAGAATAGTAAAATTAACCATTTCTTCGGGAAGCCCAACAGCCAATCAGAGCGGCTGTATGCAAATTAGCCCAGCCAACATGGCGGCTGCCACTCACAGACCTGAGGAAACGTTTAAGCAGCGTCCGTTGCAGCAGGAGCGAAAGGGAAACTGTTTTCGGCCCTTGGGGCTCCGAAACATGTTTCAATAATGTAACAATCATAGAATCCTCGGGAGCTGAAGGGAACAGCAGACCTAGCCTGAGTCTAAAAGTATAACATTGTTGCAGTATAGACTCCACGAGGTGAGGCAGAGAGGAGGCTTTGTTACATGTCTAGGCCAGCTTAAAGGAACAGTGTATCAATTATAGGAGATAAACCCCAGACACCTGCGACCAGCCAGCCTTGCTGGGACGTTGGGTCAATGGGAGCTGTGGGCAGCCTGAAAGCCCCTCACACAGGCTGGTAAGGCACGCCAGCAGGTGGACATCCCCAGAGGGCTCCCAGACTACGAGAGGGCACAGGCCCGGCTGAGGGACCTCCCGAGTGCACAGAGCGGCTGCAGGGCGGGACAGCGCAGGACCCAGGACCTGTGAGTGGGAAAGAGGCGGCAGGGTTGGAGGTCACCAGGAAGTGGGTAAGAGGCGGCAGGGGGTCGGCAGCCTGCTTGGTGGGCTTCCCAGGCCCTTTGCGGGGCATCAGGGAACGGGTAAGAGGTGGTAGGGGGTCGGCGGCCTGCTTGGCAGCTGTCCAGGCCCTTTGCAGGGCATCGGGGAG
>PVJC01052341.1:0-11022 GCA_004026665.1 Murina feae
TAAACATTTTATTTTTAATATTTTTCTTCAGCATTTTTCTTCTAAAATATTCAAAATGCATTAAATTGTTTAATATGACAAATTATTAATTAATTTCAAATTTAACACTATATAAAGGTCAAATTTGTACTTGCTTTTTAAATTGAATAAAACCTTTAAAATATTTTCATAATATACATCTTTTCAGTTTTAGCATGTGGTGTTCATCCAGTTGCCAAGAATCAGTATCATCCTTGGCTCAAGTGGTATCTAGACTGCATTTACACAACATGCACTATTCCTCCGCCACTGTGTGGAAGTGTTGTAAATACCATCCTAAAGAGAGAGTACTTCTGGAGCATAAATTGGAACATCAAAAGAGAAGCAAGAAAATGGATATCCAGCACTCTGAGAAAACAATGCTTCATTATTCAAATACCTATTGCATTTCCACAGAGGGAAAGGATTTAGCAGTTCATCAATGTGCCTTTTATTATTATTACTAGATACCCAGTGCACAAAAATTTGTATACTTGGGGGGGGTGGCGGTTCTCAGTCCGGCCTGTGCCCTCTCACAGTCTGGGACTCCTTGGGGGATGTCCATCTGCTGGCTTAGGCCTGCTCCCCAGGGGATGACATCCCGAATGGCAATCAGACATCCGTCTGGCAGCCCGGGAGCCCTCATGGGATGTCCACTTGCCAGTGGGAGCAGGCCTAAGCTGCATCCTTAGTGCTGCTGATGAAGCAGGAGAGGCTCCCACCACCACTGCTGTACTGGCAGCCATCAGCCTGGCTTGTGGCTGAGCAGATCTCCCCCTGTGGGAGCACACTGACCACCAGGGGGCAGCTTCTGCACTGAGCGTCTGCCCCTAGTGGTCAGTGTGTGTCATAGTGACCAGTCATTCCCAGTCATTCTGCTGTTAGGGCCAATTTGCCTATTAACCTTTTATTATGTAGGACTAGAGGCCCAGTGCACAAAAATTTGTGCACTCAGGGGGGTCCTTCAGCCCGGCCTGTGCCCTCTCGCAGTCTGGGACCTCTCGGGGAATGTCTACCTGCTGACATGCCTGGCCAGCTTGGATGAGGGGGTGATAGCTGTTTGCAGGTTGACCACAGCTCCCATTGACCCAACGTCCCAGTGAGGCTGGCTGGAATCAGGTTTCTGGGGTTTATTTATCTTCTATAATTGAAACATTGTTGCCTTGAGCAGAGGCTACAGCCAACCTAAGCAGGCAGTTTCCTCTATCGCTGGTGCAATGGAAGCCTCCTGTTTGCTCTAGCTCCGTGGCTACCGGCCACCATCTTGGCTGCGTTAATTTGCATATAGTCGCTCTGATTGGCTGGCAGGCATGGCTTGGCTGGTGGGCATGGCTTAGGTGTCTCAGAGTGATGGTTAATTTGCATTTACTCTTTTATTAGATTAGATGATGATGATGATGATGATGATGATTATTATAATTCTCCCACACTCCAAGCATTGTCTACTTTGAAGATAGTGGTCTCCCAAGTGATAGAGATGCCATGTGTCCTTTCATCCATTTTTTTGCACTTGTCTATGACATGTGATACTCTCTAAAGTATCTGATCCTATTATCTGGATCTAAAGGCAGTACCAGCAGTAGCTTCCATTGGCAAAACCCAACAAGAAGCAGCAACAAGGAGCTCTGGTCAACAGGGTCAGACTCACAGGCATAAAGCATGGAAGTGAAGGATGAAGAATGGATGGAAGTAGGATAGGGGTAGGTGGGGCATGGTCCCAGAATAGTCTTACAGTGATTTACCCTGTAGAGCTAGTCTGTGGGCCAGTGGAAATTGTCACACATGTCATCTCTGGAACATGTCCGGAAGGTCGCTGACATCATCCTATTTTATACTTTCATAGTAACCCACCTCTCATCACAAGAATGTTAACCATTTAGACTATATGCATCTTCAATTTACTCCCAATCAAAGACTTAGACTTCCACTTATAGTAGAATTAACATAAAGGGCAACCAAAACCCTCACCCTAAGTTTGAGGGTTGAATACTTTTTATTAGTCTTTCTTTTACCATATAAAGGCCATAAATTACAACTTTGGGGATATGAAAATAAAAACCTCTCATGGACATAAGAGTATGCTGATTTAAGAAATAATTATGACCTGGTTTAATCTTGTAGATTTTCCAAATTGGCATGAAAATTTCTGAAGTCTTCCTAGAAGTGTGCCTCACCCAACTGGAAGTGGGTTTTTTTTGTTTTTGTTTTTTGTTTGTGTGTGTGTGTGTGTGTGTGTTTCTACCTTATATATATGGAGGGCAGGGGGAAAAAAATCATACAAAAAATTTTTTTTCTAGTCAAATCATGTTAATTCTCTAAAGGGAAAAGGAAAATTAATATTTACTAAGTGTCTACTGAGTGATTCGTGGAAATTTATTTCTAATGAGTGTCAATCAAGTAAATTAATGTTTATTGAGTGTGTACAAAGTAGCTCCTGGGAGAGAGCAAACAAGTCGATCAGTCAGGCTAGAGAGCCTAAGCCATTGTTTGAGGTGCATTGATGACATGCTGGCTAATAAATTATTGAAGAGAGTCAGGCATCACAGAGAAAGGAGATGAAACAGTCAGGTAGAAAGATGCAGAAATAAGCTACCATGAAACCCTAAAGACACAGAAAGAAAGTGGCTGCCAAATTGTATTTCCCGTAATTGAGATCCTCAAGGGTCCCTGATACTCTTGCATAAGTCCATCTTTGCTTACATTAGCCTAGGAAGATTTCTGTCCCTTCCTAGTCATCGTCTTCTGAGACAGCCAAATGGGGTCAGTTCTTAATGACTTTGCTGGTAATGTTACTCATGGCACAAGATGCAACTTTATTGAAAACGCCACATTTTCACACACACACAAATCATGTAAGTCATTCTAGAAAGAGATAAAGCTTTCCCTTTAACTGAATTCTCAGTCACTCTCCTTGGGTTCTATACAATTAATCTCATTTCCTATAGTTTTGTTCCTAAAATAAGAGCAAATAAAGCTGAAGTGTTCAATACTTGCCTGTTTGGACTTTGGGAGTAATACAAATAGCACTGCTATAAACATTCTTGATATGTCTGTGGTGGACATACCGTTTTGCTAGGCACATAACAAGAAAGGGATTGCTGAGTTTCTGGAGATATTGGTACATATTTTTAGCTACATCCCTCAGAACAATGGGATGTGGTAAGAGTGGTCCCTTTAATGGTTAAAGAACAGGTGCTAAGCTTCACACGCCTTGTCGGACTCTTGAGAGAGGCACATGGCTACCTGAGGACAGGATTTAGGCTAATGCAGAAAAGATATACATTTTTAACTTTTATGTTGTAAAACAACTTCACCAGAAGTTCAGTAACCCCAGAACTAAGGTCTGCCTGGTACATAGTCTAAGCTTCATTCCACTTCACTGCAACACAAAATCCAAATTCACCATAAGCAGGTCCCATTATACTGCCTTTTTCTGCTTGGAAAATTTACGGCGGGGTGGTTGGCTCCCAGTGTCTCTTTCATTGTTTGATTTAGCATTAGGCATTGCTCTGGAAAGCAGAGACTGCTTTTCATAATTTATACCTTCCTTGGGATTTTTGGGGCAAAGATCATAAGCTGGGAGCTGGCAGCACAGCACTAGAAATATCATCTCCATTAGGATTGTTGCGGGATTCTGGATAACTGTGCTTACTACTGGGTTGGATTTTTGTACTTGGCTCTGTGGTAACATCCAAGGGCACATTCAGCAGGATAATATGTCCATGAAATATCTCCAGGGGCACCGACATCTTTTTCCATCTGAGTAGTTTTCCTTCTGTATAGCGGTCATTCTGCCCTAAAAGACAGTGAGCAGTTACCCAAGAGAACACTGGTTTTTAATAACTCTGAAAAACGAGTCAGCATTTTTCTTCTCATATCCGGGAAAGGGGGGTGGGCGGGGGACCTGACACACAGAGAAATTACATAACTTTCCCAGATCACACAAATAGTTCATAGCAGAAGTGGTATTAGAGGTTAGGACACCTCTCTCTGTGCCCACTGAACCACCGTAAAGTATCCCCAGAAGCATGCTGGGTCCAGATTACCAGACCAAGATTTATCAATGGGCATGACCATTTTGCCTAAATTAGCCATATTCATTTCAGCATATTGATTAAGTACTAAACCTATGTCAAGTGCTAAGACTCATTTTTTAAATTAATTTGAGATAGAGATAGAAAAACAGAGAGAGAGAGAGAGAGAGAGAGAGAGAGAGAGAGAGAGAGAGACATTGACCTATTGTTCCACTTATTTATGCATTCATTGGCCAATCCTTGTATGTGATCTCACCAAGGATCAAACCTTGGGATGACACTCCAAACAACTGAGCTATCTGGCCAGGGCCTCCAACTCATTTTAATAATGTCCAATATGGACCAAACCATCAAACCAGTCATATTCACAGAGACAGTGATGTCTTGCTCCTTCCACTGGTCAGCTTCATTAGCGTCACAGGGGTTACAGTTATCTGTCTAGTATGATGGAGTCCTATTTAATAAGTCAGCACTATTTCCCTCAAAAGTGTTCTAGGAAAATGCTCCTTGAAAATTCTTTTAGGATAGTTACCTTTGAAAGTCCTCCAGAAATATGCCACATTGATGACTAACGTAATAAGTACTGCTGGGTCAGTTTTTCCTTCAACTATTTATATTCCTTTTGTTGACTAACGGTTAAAGCTGCAGCTGGTGTAGAGTCATCTATATATATAAAAGCCTAATATGCTAATTATCCCTCCGAATGTTCGACCATTTGACAGTCACTGTGATGCACACTGACCACGAGGGGACAGATGCTTCAACTGGTAGGTTAGCTTGCTGTTGGGGTTCAGCCAATTGGGACTGGGCAAGATGGGCCGGATATGGCCTTGAACCCTCCCACATTCCCTTCCTGGTCCCAATCATGCTCTGGTGGGGTCCCTTGGCCCTGTGCCCTCTTGCAATCCAGGATCCCTCGGGGGATGTCAGAGAGCTGGTTTTGGCCCGATCCCCACAGGCTAGGCCAAGGGACCCCACTGGTGCACGAATCTGTGCACTGGGCCTCTAGTGTTTAATGAAATGCATTCTTGAATCATATTATGTTTGGCAACATGCTCACATCCTGGGAGGAAAGACAGAACCCAGGAGGGCTGAGGGAAGAGCTACTCATATCTGCCATCTCAGAAAGTGGAACAAATGGTGGGCAAAGCCACCCAAGCAGTTTAAACTGTTACTGTCCTTTTTGTATAAGCTGAGTGTCCATGTGATGCAGCCCCACTATGATTAACCTCTCCCTGAAACTCAGGCTACCATTAGTTTTTCTCTCTTCACTATTCTAGAAAGATAGCTTAGTTAACATACTTTGGCTTTAAGTTTCAGAAGCCAATATAGATTTAAAAGGAGGAATTATAAAGATATGGAGGTATCTGGCCAAATCAGAAGATGAACCTTAATTGGTTCCCTTCCCAGTGCACATGTCCCTCCTGTCCGCTTGCCAGTAGTGCCAGGTTTCTCCTTGGGGATCTGTGTGGATCTTGGGGGTACTGACTCTAGCTCTAACTCTAGGGTGAGACATGTGACTTAGACTCATCCAATCAACAGAGTTCAGTCCACTTGCCACAGTGATTCATGCAGATATGGACATGTGACCTACATGCATCCAATAAGCATGGCTCATAAGACTTTAGTGGGAATTCTGAATATTTTTCCTTCTGAAAGAAAGAAAAAATATAGTTCTGAGGACTTGTTGTAGTGAAGAGATGCGAAAAAGCCAGGTCCTTAGAGATATTGATCCATTTGATCAAGTCTCCCTTGAAATGAGATTCCTCCATCTTTTCAGTTATATAAGCTAAGAAAATCTTCCCCTTCTCTCTCACCTTTCTTCCTCTTTTTTTGTCTCCCTTTTCTATGGTACTCACCTCCCACCCAACCTCTGCTTCCTCTCTCCCTGTTCCTCCCTCTCTTTTTTGTCCTCTCTTATTCTCTTGCCTTTCACTCATTGGCCCTATAGCTAAATGTGGTTCCCACCCACCCCCCCCCAAAAAAGTGACAGTTCCTAGATTTACCTCAGTTCAAATAAACAGGCCAGATTGAACTAGAATGTCCTACACCATCACATTTCTGGACATCAGGGATTTTAGTGGCTCAATCCACAGTAGCCCCAAGGCAAGAGTTGGAGAGAAAAAAGATTCAAGAGACAGAAGGCAATACAAACTCCATTGTTGATCCACCATGTCAGCTACATGGAGGGAAGCTGGAGATAACTCAGATCAAATTTGTTTCCTAATAAACAGGGTGAGTCATGGACCCCAAGATCAAAATAAACTGAAGGTGATGAAATATTATTTTAAGTGGAAGATAGGTTGTCAGCAGATAAATTCTCCAATTACTTTGGTTTTTCTTCAACAGAAATCAGATGAAACAATATCCTTTTGAAGAAGTATATGTGGTGCGAGATTTCATCAAGTAAACCAAAGGCAATTCCTAGAAGCCCTTTGAACAGAAAATGCTAAAATTCCTATGACCACAAGAGATGAAAGATGGATGGCAGGAAGCAAATGGTGAAAGAAGAAATAAAGAGCAGCATTTGTGTTTGAGGACCTCTGCTCAGAAGAGTGGCTAAAAATGATTGCCCATTGATTTAGAAAAGTTCTGGTTTCCAGAACTACAATTCTTTCATAAATAAAGTGCTACAAATGTCTTCAAACCTGGCACACACTAAAAGCTTTTGGTTCAAGATTCTGTGTTATGATTATCCTGTTGTGATGGTAGACACAGCTCAGGAATGTTCTGTGCTTAGCTGAGCTCATTCTTCTGGTTCAGAAATGCAGATTCTTATTCATTTCAAGTTTCTTAAGGACAAGAGACCTTTGAGCTTCAGAAAATTTTAGTTGGCCTTGTTTCATAAAGGTGTTCTTCAGCCCTGATTGGTGTGGCTCAGTTGGTTGGGCATTGTCCTGTGCACCAAAAGGTGGCCAGTTAAATTCCCAGTCAGGGCACATGCCCAGGTTGCCCAGGTTGTGGGCTCAGTCCCAGTAGGGGGCATACAGTAGGCAGCCTATTAATGTTGCACTCTCATTTTGATGTTTCTCTCTCTCCCCCTCCTTTTCTCTCTCTCTAAAAATCAATTTTTAAAATCTTTAAAGAGCCCTAACCGGTTTGGCTCAGTGGATAGAGCGTCAGCTTGTGGACTGAAAGGTCCCAGGTTCAATTCCGGTCAAGGGCATGTACCGTGGTTGCGGGCACATCCCCAGTAGGGGGTGTGCAGGAGGCAGCTGATCAATGTTTCTGACTCTCTGACCCTCTCCCTTCCTCTCTGTAAAAAATCAATAAAATATATATATTTTTAAATCTTTAAAGAAAAAAACAAAGAGGTGTTCTTCGTGAGCAGATTTTTTTCCCCTATAGGTCCCCCAAACTGCATTTTGAAAGGCAATTAAAAAGTTTGTAGCAGTCAGGCTTTTTTCAAGTTGACAGAAACGGAATCCAAACTAGTTCTAGCACAAAAGAGAATTTGCTTATGTTTCTGAAAAGTCTAAACATGGGTATGCTTCAGGCACAATTTATATTTTAAGTCATCAATAGACTTTAACAAACATCAAGATTTTAGTTGTTTAATACATGTACACCTATGTTCATAGCAGCATCCTATATAATAAAAGGTTACTATGCAAATTGTCCCCACGGGCGGGAGTTTGACCAACTGGGAGTTAGACATGCACAGACCACCAGGGGGCAGCGTGGAACATGGCTGGCTTCAGTTATGCAGTGCTGGCAGTGGGTGGCAGTGAAGGCACTGCTGGCCCTGATGGGCCCTGATGAGAGCGGGACCACAGGTGAGCAGGCAGTGCCAGGCCAAGGAAGGTGCAAGCGGGGGGTGGGGGGGTGGGGGGGCGCCCTACCAGTTGCCCCACAGATCAGCCCTGATTGCTGGCCAGGCCGAGGGACCCTACCTGTGCAAGAATTTCATGCGCCAGCCTCTAGTTATTTATAATTGCCACAAGGAGGAAGCAGCCCAAAGATCTATGAACAAATGAGTGGATAAACAAATTGTCATGTATCTACACAATGGAGTATTATCCAGTCATAAATAGGAATGAAGTACTGATACATGGCACGACATGGATGAACTTGGAAAACATTGTACTAAATGAAGTAAGCCAGGCAGGAACGAGCAAATATTGAATGATATGAAGGATCAAAACAGGCAAATTCATAAAGACAGAGTAAGATCACCAAAGGCTTGGAGAAGGAGGAGATGAGAAGTAACTGTTTAATGGGTATAGAATTTCCTGTTGGGGTGATGAAATGTCTTGAATTAGATAAAGGTGGTGGTTGCACAATACTGTCAAAGTACTGAATTATTCACTTTAAAATGGTTAGTTTTGTGTTATGTAAATTTTACTTCAGTAAAAAGGAAGAGTAAAGGGAGAAAACTGTTTAAAAAACATAGGTGTTTTGCCCTTAAAGATAGGTTTTTTATTTATTAAAAAAAATACTTTCAACTATGGTCATAATTATAGCTGTGCTCTTATGGTTGATTTGCCCCTTGTTTTAATTTTTAACTTTGAAGAAACTTCAGACTCAAAGTTGCAAGAATAGTATAAAAGAGTTCCATATTCATATCACAAGTATTTGTTAAAATTTTACTGCATTTTCAAACTCACAGAAAAGAGAGAGTAAAGTAATGGTTGCCAGGGTGCGGGATGGGAATATGGGGGGTTGTTGTTCAAAGGGTACAAACTTGTAGTTGTAAGAAGAATAAGTTCTGGAGATCTCTGTAAGCATGGTGATCATAGTTAATAACTCTGCATATAGTTGAAAGTTGCTAAGAGAGTAGATCTTAAATCTTCTTACCACAAAAAAGAAATGGTAATATGTGATGTGGTGGAGGTGTTAATTGATGCTGTGGTGGTCACCATTTTGTAGTATATAATTGTTTCAAATCAGTAGGTTGTACACCTTAATTTACATAATGTTACATGTCAATTATATCTCTATCAAGCTGGAAAAATAAAAATAAAATGTACTGCATTTCCTTGATGATCTATCTATCGCCTATCTAGCTATCTATGATGGGTATGTATCTATTTATACATTTACATTATTGTTTTCTTTTTAAGGAGGCTTGCAACTCTGACTTTATGTAGTTCTATAAACAATAGTAGACATTGAGGTGGAGGAGCAAGTAGGTTTGAGAACATCTATAAACTATAACCCAGAGGTCACTGCCTTAAGCAAATCCTAGATGCTGTCCTTATGGGTCAGAATGGTGGAACGGGGGAGGGTGAGAAGGCGGTGGTGAGAGAGGAAGTTTCTGGCCCCCTGAAATAACTTGGCAAGTGACGGCTTTCTGCCAAGAAGAGTGCTGGGGACCACCAGCACAGGAAACAGAGTACATGATGGCCCCTGTCCAGCTCCCTAAGTATGGGGACCGGCTAACCAAGCCACCAGCCCCTTCTGCCCATATGTCTGGTTTTTCTTTGAATTGTACTTGCCGTCCTTTGCTTTTGAAGATGACACTGCCAGTAATGCTCCCCAGCTGGGAGAGCAGGTGTCACTGATAAGACCAGCGGGCCCAGCGGTCTTCCCACACTGGAAACACATGGTGTTTCCTCTTTGTTTGGGAGCTGTGGTTGCCACTCACAGTCCCGTGTGAGGTGCAGTTGGTTTTCAGACTTGTGGGCTGGCTCATTAAGAGACGCCTCGTTTCTCATCCTCCCATGTGCCGGAGCCTCCCTAAACCACAGTAAATACTGTTCCTCCCAACACAGCTCTGTGGGACTCTCAGTCATAATGTGGGAAGTATATTCCAGCTTCGTTCACATTAATGCTGTTCATGTCATTGATTTTATAAATCAATTACACACACTTTTCGCTGTTTTAAGAGGTTCTTTATGAAAGGATAACGGATATCAAAGCATAGCTGCAGAATCCACTGAAGAGAACATTTTTGGAGAGTTATCTTTAAAATAAACACCAGCCCGGCTGGCGTGGCTCAGTGGTTGATCGTCAACCTATGACCCTACAGCATTTGATTCCCCCTCAGGGTACGTGCTGGGATTTTGGGCTTGATCTCCATTAGAGGGCAAGCAGGAGGCAACCCATCAATGGTTTTCTCTCATCGTTGATGTTTCTACCTCGCTCTCCCTCTCCCTTCCTCTCTGAAATCAATAAAAATATATTTAAAAAAGAAAATGAATGCCATTGTGTATAAAATAAAATGAAGAGTTTAACAATAGCTCTCATGCTTGGAAATCTACATTGATGACTTGAGTTTAAACCACTTCAAAATTAAAATTCAGCAATGTTCTATCATCAGACAAATCACACAGAGAGAGATCTGAGTGTACCTTCCTTCATTTTGACCCCCCTGGAAGCAGACTCTGAAACAGGATTCTTAGTGCCAGAGTTTGAGGGACGAGGTCCTAGAAAACACTGATGGCGGCATAGGAGAGGGAGAAGGGAGCAAAGGAAGCTGACTGAGGGGAATTGGTTGATATACAGGTTACCACTGAGGACAACGGACGCTTCACCCTACTGGTGTAGTTTTGAGGCTAGCACAGAGAAGTCACTTTAGAGTGATTCCCCCATCCTGGGGGGCTAAGGGGGCCAAGAAATTTACAGACCGGTTTTTATTGGAGGGCTGCTCAGGGCCTGTCTGCCTGCAAGTAGAGGGGGGAGAGCCTGGTCTAGCTGAGAAGCCTGCAGGCAAAGAGGTTGAAATGCTGGCAGTTGGAATGTAGATGGGCTTGGACGAAGATCCAAATTCCCTAGGAAATAAGGTAGTATCTGCTATCTATGAAGTAGGTAGGATTCATAGTTTTACTGCTTTGCTACTTGGAAAACAAGGTTAGAGACTTTCCCATTGTACACTAAAGTTCTTCTGACTACAAGTTCTTTTATTGAAAATCCACCTCTGTCCAGCCAATGTGGCTCAGTGGTTGAGCATTGACCTGTGAACCAGGAGCTCACGACTCGATTCCTGGTCAGGTCACATGCCCAGGTTATAGGCTCGATCCCCAGTAGG
>PVJC01052342.1:0-11166 GCA_004026665.1 Murina feae
CAATGTACTCCATGTGGTTCTTATTTTCACATGGAAAATAGAAGTGTTATCTTAGATTTCGTGTTCTGTACATGTTCTATACCATTGACTTATGGAAGTTCAGTGTTGTATCTCTCTATGCTGTATACTTGACTTGCAGATGTTTTTATACTAAACATGTAGAATACAGACTACTTTGAAGATTTCATTAAAGCGATGAGGTGCCATTACACAAAACAAACAAACAAACAAAAATCCAAAAAAACCCAGTTGGTCCTCATGCAGGAACTGGACAATGAGAACATGGTCAAAATGAGGCTTTTCCTCTTAGATACTATACTAATGGTGACATTCTGTTGACTCTGACATGTGATAAATGTTTTAAGCTCCTGGATGTGTTTAAATGAGCAATGGGATGCCATATGAAGACATGCACATCAAAATGCTTTTTACATATTAGACTGAGCAATACATGGAAACGTGTTTAAAATATTTTATGCTACTGTCAGTGACTAGAAAATACAGGGAGACACAGCTTTAATTTTCCACTATGCGTAAGCTTATTCATTCATCTAGAAAATGAGAAAGGTTGTCATTTATTTTCACCAATGAAGGCTCTAATCAAAGTCCCAACTTCCATCTTACAACAACAAGGTTTTAAAACTCCAAAGCTGGCAGTCAATGTTGTGATCATATTTCTATGAAATCAGATGGTGTTGTTGACCAGACTCAACCCCACTGAAACTGTGCAGTGTGAGTTCTCATGATTCTTGGTCACCTCTTTCTAAGGACCCAAGAGGAGCCTCCAGGCTCCTCTGATTGGGGTTGATTGCCTTTTGATATTTTTTATCTTTAATTTTATGAATGCATCGGCATCAGAGATAATTTTTTAAAGCAGTATTCAGTCTTTTATATGAAGTACACACATGTACACACACAGACACACGGACACACACACTACACAAGCATAAACATATACCCAGGTATAGGCAGTAACTTAAATAATCAGATTTGTGGAAACTACATTGAAACAATTGCAGAGGTAATTAATGTCGTGTTCATTTGCTATAGAAAAATAAAGCTAAGATTGTGTGAAGGAAAAATGTAGCACTAGGGCAAGTAGCAGTTCACATAAGAAAGATGTTTGTCTGTCCAGAATGAGTCTGGAATCCATAGCTGGGAATTGGGTTATAATAGAGCCATTTGGTCCAAACATTGGAGAAAATACAGTTCCCAATTTTTCATTTCAGCAAATTGTGTTTATCCTGTCAGTTGAGTGAAAGTCACCTATTCTTACAAATGGCATAATTTTTATTCAGTTTCTTTTCTGTTAGTGACTTTACATTAATAGGGACAGCAGGCAACAGAATATAAGTGAAGATTGGAGTCAGAAGAAACATATTAATGGATGTTACCATTAAAAGCGGAATCTTAAAGGTAATTTTTTTCAATTTTTGTATTATTTGAATAAAGAAAATGAGTCCTACAGAAAGGAAAAGCTTTCCCCAAGACCATAGGCTTAAATTGATTTTTTTTTTTAGAGATAGAGAGGAAAGGGGAGGAAGGGAGCGAGAGAGAGCGGGAGAGAGAGAGACACTGATTTGTTGCTCCACTTATTTATTTTTTTAGTTTCTTTATTGGTCAAGTTATTACAATTGTGTCCTCATCCCCCCAATAACCCCAAACTTGCCCCCACTCATACTCTCATCCCCCTGTTGTCTGAGTCCATTGTTTTGGCTTATATGTATGAATACTAGTTCTTTGGTTGATCTCTCTCCCCCACTAACACCTTCCCCCACCCTCCTTCTGGAATCAACAGACTGATCTCTGCTTCTCTGTCTCTGGATCTGTCCCTGTTCATCAGTCTATGTTGTTCTCTATATTCCACAGATGAGTGAGATCATGTGATATTTATCTTTCTCTGACTGGTATTTCACTTAGCATAATGCTCTTCAGTTCCATCCATACCATTGCAAATGGCAAAAATTTCTTCTTTTTTACTGCAGTGTAGTATTCCATTGTGTAGATGTGCCACTGTTTTTTAATCCACTCATCTGCTGATGGGCACTTAGGCTGTTACCAGATCTTAGCTATGGTAAATTGTGCTGCTATGAACATAGGGTTGCATATATCCTTTCTGATTGGTGTTTCTTGTTTCTTGGGATATAGTCCTATAAGTGGAATTATTGGGTCAAACGGGAGCTCCATTTTTAGTTTTTTGAGGAAACTCCATACTGTTCTCCAAGTGGCTGTAACTGTCTGCATTCCCACCAGCAGTGCAAAAGGGTTCCTTGTTCTCCACATGCTCTCCAACACTTGTTGTTTGTTGATTTGTTGATGATAGCCATTCTTACAGGTGCGAGATGATACCGCATTGTTGTTTTGATTTGCATCTCTTGTATAATTAGTGACTTTGAGCATGTTTTCATATGTCTTTTGGCCTTCTGTATGTCTTCTTTTGAAAAGTGTCTATTTAGGTCCATTGCCCATTTTTTGATTGGATTCTTTATCTTCCTTTTGTTAAGTTGTATGAGTTCCCTGTAAATGTTGGAGATTAAACACTTATCTGTGATATCATTGGCAAAATTCTCCCATGCCGTGGGCTTTCCTGTTGTTTTGTTGATGGTTTCCTTTGCTGTGCAAAAGCTTTTTATTTTGATGTAGTCCCATTTATTTACTTTCTCTTTAGCTTCCCTTGCCCTAGGAGCAGTAATAGTTTAGAAATTCCTTTGGCACATGTTTGTGATTTCACTGCCTGTGGATTCCTCTAGTATTTTTATGATTTCTCGTCTTATGTTTAAGTCCTTTATCCATTTTGAATTTATTTTGTGTATGGTGTGAGTTCATGGTCTAGTTTCATCTTTTTGCATGTATCTGTCCAATTTTCCGAACACCATTCATTGAAGAGACTGTCTTGACTCCATTGTATGCTTTTGCCTCCTTCGTCGAATATTAATTGGGCATAGTAGTTTGGGTCAGTTTCTGGGTTCTCTATTCTATTCCATTGATCTATATGTCTGTTCTTGTGTCAGTCCCAAACTGTTTTAAGAATAGTGGCTTTGTATTATAGATTGATATCTGATATTGAGATTCCACCTACTTTGTTCTTCTTTCTCAGGATTGCTGCAGCGATTCGAGGTCTTTTATTATTCCAGATGAATTTTTGGAAAGTTCGTTCTAGATCTGTGAAATATTCCATTGGTATTTTAATGAGGATTGCATAGACTCTATAGATTGCTTTGGGCAGTATGGACATTTTGATGAAATTGATCCTACTGATCCATGAGCAGGGTATGTTCTTCCATCTGTTTATGTCTTCCTCTATCTCTTTTTTCAGTGTCTTGTAGTTTTTTGCCTATAAGTCTTTTACCTCCTTAGTTACATCTATTTCTAGGTATCTTATTTTTTTTTGGTGCGATGGTAAATGGGATTGCTTTTTTAGTCTCTATTTCTGTAAGTTCACTATTAGTGCAAAGAAATGCCATAGATTTCTTGGCATTAATTTTGTATCCTGCTACATTGACAAATTCTTTTATTAAGTCTAATAATTTTTTGATGTAGTCTTTAGGGTTTTCTATGTACAGTATCATGTCATCTCAAAAAAGGACAGTTTTACTTCTTTTCATTTTGAATGCCTTTTATTTCTTCTTCTTGTCTGATTGCAATGGCTAGTACTTCCAGTACTATGTTGAACAGGAGTGGTGAAAGGGGGCATCCCTGTCTTATTCCTGTTCTAAGGGGAAATGATTTTAGTTTATGACCATTGAATATGATGTTGGCTGTAGATTTGTCATATATGGCTTTTATTATGTTGAGGAATGATCTTCCTATTCCAACCTTGCTGAGAGTTTTTATCAAAAAAGGGTGTTGAATTTTGTCAAATGCTTTTTCTGCATCAATTGATATGACCCTGTGGTTTTTATCTATCAATTTGTTTATGTGTTATATCATGTTTATTGATTTGTGGATATTGTATCATCTTTGCATCCCTGGGATAAATCCTACTTGGTCATGGTGTGTGATCTTTCTGATTTACTTCTGGATCTGATTTGCTAGGATTTTGTTGAGTATTTTGGCATCTATGTTCATGAGGGATATTGGCCTATAGTTCTCTTTCATTGCGTTGTCTTTATCTGGTTTTAGTATTAGGGTGATGCTGGCTTCATAGAATGAGCTTGGAGATGTTCCTTCCTCTTGAATTTTTTGGAATAGTCTGAGCAGGATAGGTTTTAGTTCTTCCTTGAATGTTCAGTAAAACTCCCCTGTGAAGCCGTCTGGTCCCGGGCTTTTGTTTGGTGCGAGCTTTTTGATAACTGCTTCAATTTCTTCCATAGTGATTGGCCTATTGAGATTTATAGAGTCCTCCTGATTGAGTTTTGGAAGATTGTATTTTTCTAGGAATATGTCCATTTCCTCCAGGTTGTCCAAGTTCTTGGAGTAGAGTTGTTCATAGTATTTTTTAACAATTCTTTGAATTTCTGTGGGGTTTGTTGTTATTTCTCCTCTTTCAATTCTGATTTTGTTTATTTGTGTCCTCTCTCTTTGCTTTTTGGTGAAACTGGCTAGAGGTCCATGAATCTTTTTTATCCTTTCAAAGAACCAGCTCTTGGTTTCATTGAGCTTCTGTATTGTTTTTTTTTTTTTTTTTTTTTTTTTTTTTTTTTTTTTTTTTTTTTTTTTTTTTTTTTTTTTTTTTTTTTTTTTTTTTTTTTTTTTTTTTTTTGGGTCTCTATGTCATTTATTTATGCCCTGATCTTTATTATCTCCTTCTTTCTGCTCACCCTGGGCTTTTCTTGTTGCTCTCTTTCTAATTCTATGGGTTGTAGGGTTAGATGATTTACTATCATTTTTTCTTGTTTTTTTTAGAGGTAAGCCTGTAGAGCTATAAACTTCCCTCTCAGGACTGCTTTCACTGTGTCCCATAGATTTTGGATTGTTGTGCTTTCATTGTCACTAGTTTCCAGGATGTTTTTAATTTCTTTTTTGAACTCATTGGTACCCCAATCATTATCTAGTAGCATGCTATTCAGCCTCCAAGTGTTTGAGTTTTTGGATTGTTTTAGTTGTAGTTGATTTCCAGTTTTATGCCATTGTGATCTGAGAAGATGCTTGGTATGATTTCAATCTTCTTGAATTTGGGGAGATTTTGCTTGTGGCTCAACATGTGGTTTATTTTTGAAAATGTTTCATGTGCACTTTAGAAGAACATATATTCCACAGCTTTGGGGTGAAATGTTCTGAAGATGTCAATTAAGTCCATCTGTTCTAGTGAGTCATTTAGGATTGCTCTTTCTTTGCTGATTTTTTGTCTAGAGGATTTATCCAATGATGTTAGTGGTGTGTTTAAATCTCCTACTATGATTGTATTGTTGTCAATCTCTTCCTTGATATCTTCCAGGAGTTTTTTTTTATGTATTTGGGTGCTGCTACCTTGGGTGCATGTATGTTTATTAGGGTTATATCCTCTTATTGTATCGATCCCTTTAGTATTATGAAGTGGCATTCATTATCTCTTGCTATGGCTTTCACTTTGAGGTCTGTTTTGTCAGATATAAAAATTGCTACCCCTGCTTTTTTTTCCTTTCCATTTGCCTGAAAGATATTTTTCCATCCCTTCACTTTCAGTCTGTGTGAGTCCCTTATTCTGAGGTGGGTCTCTTGTAGACAGCATGTATATCGCTCATGTCTTTTTAGCCATTCATCCACTCGATGTCTTTTGATTGGGGCATTTAGTCCATTTACATTTAAAGTTACTATTGAAAGGTATTTGTTTGAAGTCATTTCTATTGTTGTACCTGTGTTCTTTTTATTTCTTCTTTTTACAGCATTCCCTTTAGCATGTCTTGCATTGCTAGCTTGGTAGTGATAAACTCCTTTAGCCTTTTTTTGTCTGTGAAGATCCTGATTTCCCCTTCAATTTTGATTGATAGTCTTGCTAGATAGAGTATTCTTGGATTCAGATTGCTTTGTAATACTTTGTATACCTCCTTCCATTCCCTTCTAGCTTGATGTGTTTCTGTTGATAAATCACTTGATAATCTGATGGGGAATCCTTTGTATGTAACTCTCTGTCTCTCTCTTTGTCCTGTACATTTGCCAGCGTTATTATGATATGTCTTGGTGTGGATATTTTGGGATTCATCTTGCTTGGGCCTCTCTACTTGTGTAACTTTTTTCTTCCCCATATCTGGGACATTTTCTGTCATTATTTCCTCAAATTGATTTTCAAATCCTTGGTGCTCTTCTTGTTCTTCTTGCAGCCCTATTATGTGTATGTTACTTCATTTCATGTTGTCCCAAAGCTCCCTTAGGCCTTCCTCCTGCTTTTTAATTTTTTTCCCCAGTTGCTGTTCAGATTGAGCTGGTTTCTCTACCTTATCTTCTAACTCATTAATTCGGTCCTGTGCTTCTTCTAGTCTACTGTTGAAACCTTCCATGGTGTTTTGTATTGTAGCTGTATCACTTTTCATTTATTCTTGATTCTTGCATAGGTTGTTGATTTTCTCATCCATCCAGTGAATGAATTGTACAACCATTTCTCTGAATTCTTTTTCAGTCATGTTGCATACTTCAATTTCACTAATATCATTTCTTGGTGACTTCTCATTTTCTTTCCTCTGGGAATTGTGTCATCTTCCCATTCTGACTGTCTCCAGAAGGTTCTAACGTTGAGTTGTGCGGGCCTGGACCATTTGCAGAGGGAGCTTCTCACCACTTTAGTGTTGTTGAAGAGCTCTAATACTAAAATGTTTGGTTGTCGTCGGTTGGTGGGAACCAGACTCACTCAGAGTCACTGTTGCCATTCCTCAGTGTGACCTTGTGTGCACACTTAGAATCAGGGACCCTACCTGCATCAAGCTGAAACAGAGATCCTTCTGGAGTGTGTTGAAAATCAGAGCCCTCTAGCATGTGCCAGGAATCAGAGTTCCCCACAAATCCAGTATGGACATCTCTGTTGCTTCGCGTAGCCTCACATTGAGAATCAGGGTCCCTGTGTGCACATGCACCAAGAATTGGAGTCACTGGCTCTTAGTGTGAATGCACTGGGAGTCAGAGATCCTTGGCGCAGGTGATAAAAAACAGTGTCAGATCACTGGTGCTTAGTGCTGCCTCTTGCCTAGACAATCAGTGTCCTGGACCACATGCTGTGGGGAACAAGTTCCCAGAGTTCAGAGTTCCTAGGCACCAATTCCTATGGCATTCACACATTCCTAGGTACAGATTCCCGCAGCACCGTGCCATGGGGAACAGGGCCCTAGTGTTTGCATGTTTCTAGGCACAGGTTCCAGCAGCCCCATGCAGCAGGGAACAAGTCCCCAGAGTTCGCACGTTTCTAGGCACAGATTCCAGTAGCCCCATGCTGCGGGGAACAGGTCCCCAGTGTTCACATGTTTCTGGGCACAGATTCCCACCCCATGGCGTGGGGAACAGTTTCTCAGAGTTTCTGAGTTCCCAGTCTCAAATTACTGTAGCCTGAGTAAGGGGTGGGTCTTAAAGTTAATTTGGCGCTGCCTGTTAGCCTTTGGGGCGGGGGAGGGCTCCGTTACTCACAGAGATCTGCTCCTGGGATGTCTGGATTCTTGGTGTCCTTGGGTCCGTAGCTGTGGTCTCAGGTCTCTGTCCCCAGTGGTTGCAGGGTCCTGGTTTGCGTCCAAGACCAGACTGAGTGATGCTAAGGCCAGGATCCTAGTGGTAAGTAGCTCTGTTTCTCAAGATGGTGTAGTCTCTGTGTCTGCGCTGGTCTCCTAGGAGTGTCCATCCTGGGAGCGGAGCTCTGCCATCTAAGACTGCCCTGTTTGGCAGCCCCTCAGAAAACCTGCAGAATCTGTCTCTAGCTCATACACACACACACCATACATGTCCTCACACTCCTCTATTGCTCCCAAGTTCTCTCACACTCTCTCCCTCCTTCCTTTCCTCTGGTCGCCATCTTTTTCCTCACTTGTTGCTCCACTTATTAATGCATTCATTGGCTGCTTCCTGTATGTGCCCTGACTAGGACTGAACTGCAACTTTGGTATATGGGACCAATCTTTAACCAACTGAGCTACTTGACCAGGGCCCAAGTATTTTATTTTTAAGCCCTTGTTTTATCTCTTTTACATTCTAAAGACAAATCCCCTTCCATTCTAACATTATTAGGTTTAATTTTCACTCTGTTTGGGAGGACTTACATAAATATGCTTTAGTTTATATCTCCATTATTCTTCATGTATCATTTCATTCATACAACATATACATAGTGAGTGATTTGTACACACCTATCACAGTTCTAAATACTAGAAAACACCATTAAGAATTTCACAATAAACTCTCATTTTTTAAAGAAAGTGTCAAAAAAGCAAAAATGGGGAGAAAATAATCGTGCTAAGTATAATCATGGTGAGCTTTGCAGTTAAAATAAGATTTCTCTGATCTAAATATTTCAGAAATTTGTCCAATTATGAAATACTAGAACAAATCTAATCTAATAAAAGAGTAATATAAGAAAACAGGACCCATTTATCTGCTGTCTGCAAGAGACCAAGACAAATGGAAGGAAGATGGCTGCTGATGAGAAGGCAGACTGAAAGACAGAGAGAGAGAGAGAGAAGGAACAGAGAGTGTGTGGATGTACCAAGCGTGGAAATTAGTGGGTGTGCAACAGCTATACTCCAGAGGACTGTTGGAGAACCCAAATGGGGCTCCCTTAACTGGGCGCTGCCTCCACTGCTGCTGAAATCTCTCCCGGAGCTGCTGAATCTGCTGCGGAAACCAGGCCATCTTGGGTGACTGTTACAAGAAACGTATACATCCAGGGATACTGCAAACAGGTCACCCAGGGACCGGCCAGGAACCCAGGAACACCGGAACTCAAACCAAGAATACGTGGACTCAGACGCGCCCTGCACCTCCTCACGGAAAGGTCAGATTTCGCTTGTTAAAAGCGTGGTTTGTATTCCAGGTGGGAGAGTTGAATGCGCTCAGGAGAAGTCTCTGCGCAGCAGAGTCTGCGCCATTCCCCTCGGGGCTAGCCCGCGCTCCACAAAGTCTGAGGCTGTTGGCATCAGCGTGATATGAGTGTGGGAAGGGGTCCCGAAGGCTGCTAGCAGAAGGGACCCCCAAAAAACCACCCCATAACTGATCGGGACACGAAAAGACAGCCTCGGTTTTGGGTCGCGGAGAAGAGACATTGGGAGAGTCAGGCGCAGAGCTGGAGGAGGAAGGGAGCCCACGCATCTCTTTGGAGAGATTCCTTTTTCCCTCTCATTATTAAATTTAGGCTTGGGATTATTAAACCCAATACATAGGAGCACCCAATTGGGATCGCTCACGGAGATTGCAGGGGAAAACCCTGTTTGTGTGTCTTGAGAAGCAGAGCAGGGAGTGACGGATTCAGAAACCAGTTCAGGGGCAGTCCATTCCGCCAAACTTGTATTAAGTGTGATAGGGAAAACAAAACCTAAATGCTGGCTAGAGAGGTCTTGTAGCCAAAGAAGTCACTCCAGAAACACTGCCACCCAGAGGCTGATTCATAAACTGACTCTTCTGTAAACACAAATAAAGGCAGAAATACTGCTGGCTTTTAAATCAGGACTGGTGTACGACGCAGAGGAATAGTGAATCACAGGAAACTTCCATACTTTCCTGAATAGCTGACAAGACTAAGGCGCACAAATCAGAAGAGGAGAAGAAGTGAATGACCCTCACTACTGCACATTTTTCTCTCTTTAAAAAATTTTTTTTAAATTTTTTTCTTTCTCTTTTTTTTCCTTTAAGAAACAATTTTTTGTCTCTTACTTGATTTTACCTTTTTAATTATTGTATCTTTATTTTTAATCAATATTATTACTACTACTATTTTTTTTCTTTTTCTAAGAGTCATTTTATTTTATCTTTATATTATTTTGATATTAGTATTCTTCATTCTATTTTCAGATTTCCTATAGCATCATTTTACTCTATCTCAACTTTACCTTTATGCCCACACTCTCTTCCTCATATTCCCCTATTGTTGTCCTTTTTCTCTTAACCAACTCATGCTTTAGATTCTCCCTATTCCCTCTTTTTACCCCCCTATTACAATTTCACCCTACTAAGATATCTAATTTCCAATCCCCTACTCCAAGCCCACAGATACCACACTCCTTTCTTTCTTCATTATCCAAAATTTTCTCTCTCTCTCTCTCTGTTGTTCTGCTGTTGTTTTTTTAACTGTTGATTATACTGGGGTTTTTATAATTGTTGGTGAGACTGTCTTGCTTTTTCTTTTTGTTTTTTGGGTGTATTTTTTTTATTCTGTTTACCTTGTTAGATATTAATTGTTAATTGATTGATTAGTTGATATACCCCATTCACCTATAGGTCTTTGTAGATGTCGTTTGTTGCTACTAGTAACTATTCTATTTGAGTTTTCTCCCCATACAATCTCTTCCCTCCTTCTATTTCATTCTTTTTTTATCGCTCTTACCTTTTTTTTTTCTTTGCCTTCCTTTTCCCAAATTTGTTCTGGCACTCCCTTTCTCCTTTCTTTTCTTCTTTTTCTTTCTTTTTTTTACCCCCTAACTCTTTTTTCTATGGTGGTAACCATTAGTGGGTTATAAGTATCGTGAATACATTTGGGTTCACATCCTTGTGCATTGTGCCTTGCTGTGTTGTATTTTGTGCCTTTAAATCAACACAGGAGAGAAAAAACTATATAACCAGATACCCAGAGAAGGTAGATCATGGGGAGACAAAGAAACAGCCCGCATATGAAAGAAAAACAGACATCACCAGAAAGGGAAGTAAATGAAATAGAGACAAGTAACTTGTCAGAGAAAGAATTCAGGAAAATGGTCATAAGGTGGATGAAAAGAATGGAAGACAAATTTGACAGTATGTGTAAGAACCAAGAGGAAATGAAGAAGAACCAAGAGGAAATGAACAAGAAGCAACAAGAAATGAAAAACGACATCACTGCTATGAAGAATTCAATAGAAAGCATCAAGAGTAGACTGAAGAAGCACAGGACCGCATCAGTGAGCTAGAAGACAAGGTAGAAAAAAATACCCAAGCAGAGCAGTGCCTAGAAAAAAGAATTAAAAAGCAGGAGGAGAGCCTAAGAGAACTTTGGGACAACACAAAACGAAACAACATACGCATAATAGGGGTGCCAGAAGGAAAGGAAACTGAGCAAGGAATAGAAAACTTGTTTGAAGAAATAAT